>JAVQKC010168390.1:0-13984 GCA_036025475.1 Philypnodon macrostomus
GAGGAGTCAAAGAAGCTTGTTTTGTCACAAAGGAAAACCCTTCTCTGAACAGAGGTGGTGGTCTCAGATTTAACCTCCCTAAAGTGTACACAACAATACTGAAGAACAACAACAAGAAAACAAAAGGCTGAGACTTGTTTACTGCAGACCACAGAGGTGAGTTTCAGCTGAAACTAGGGAACAATAGAGAGAGGGAGCACCATTAGCAACTGATAGGGATTTCTATTAGCATATTAATGGTAGGGCACAGCCAATCCAAAAGGTGTTTACCACTCCCCCGAGTATCAGCCTATAATCTCAGCTCACCCACCTTTCTAACCAGAACTGAAGAAGTCTGCTGGATTGGGAGATGAAAGCTTTTCAACAATCAAAACCTCGTCCAGATGCCCTTTTTCAACTTTCAGAATATTGTGGATATGGTCAAATTGTGTTGAAGGTTAATGGTTTTTTTTTCACAAGAAACATTGGCAGATAAAGAGCGCCCCCTGTCTTGTGTCCACACATTAACACATACACTTTTGTAGAACCTTCTGAAGGCATTTGTCGTAGCAATTTTATTAGCTAAACGGATTAGCCTATATAGACAACCGGAGGAAAAGCAAGATTTTTGGTGGACTGCCAGTCTCCTGAATTAATGGAAAAACGGCCTGATTTATCAAAACTCTTGCAGCTATAAAAGTTGCTAAAGACAAAGTAAAAATGATGTGTTGGAGCAAATTCAGTTCAGCAGAACTCGGTTATATCTGCTTTTATTTTTATCTAAGTGGAGATAAATGCACTGGCAGTGAGTTCGTTCTTGTATTTAGCTTGTCAAGCACATCTGTAGTTTCTAATATATCGACAAAGACTAAGGCTAAAGTGTGGGCCATTTATCAGAGAACAGGCCTGGATTAATTACTCACAACAGTCTCCTGCTAAGTTCTGAACTCTGGTGCTTTTCTTGTTCTCACATTAATTCAGTCTGTAGACTCGTAAAGGAGCTTTCAGGACAGAAAAGTAAAAGAGCAGAGACCACACCAGGAATAAGTCTAGGTATAATATACGGGTAAACATGCTGGATTTATTATTATAAAAACCAGAGTTGGGGTGTCAGGAGTTTTACATTTATCACTGAAAGTCTATCCTCCAGAGCGGGTCACAGTTGGTTAGCGGTATGAGGTTGTAGGTTCCATTCCGGACAATCTTTCTCAGTGTCTGCATATCCTCCCCATGTTACTGTTGGTTCTCCCCAGGCACTTTGGCTTCTTCCCACCCCCAAAGACATGCATAGGTAAATTGGTGTCTCTAACACGTCCCGAGTGAATGTGGCAGTGAATGGTTATCTGTCTGCCTAAATATAGGCAGCTGAGCAGTGATTGGCTCAGTGGATGAAGAAGTAGAATGTAATTTACTGAGATGAAGTGGCAGGAGACTACTTCTGCATTCATCTTCATGTCTCTGTGTCAGCCATGCAACTAACGGGGCCCTGCCTAAGGCCAACAGTTGCTGGGATAGGCTAATATCACTTGCAACTCACCTATACCTCTTTAACTGCCCCCAGTCACTTACTTTGGCATAGACAAGGACAGGACTAAGGAAATACTAAAAGCAGCCAATGACCACAAACCAGCAATCTCTCTGTGAGGCAGTCGTACAACTCGTGTCCCCCGACAGCTCCATTATTCACTTCTCCAACCAGGCTAATCGGACGTTAGCGCCAGCATCGCCCTCTCATCAAGGGCAGGGTGCAGCGTAGGAGTAGGAGTTTGCATTTGAGGGGTGAGCTTTTTTAGTGGTCCAACTATTACATTCATGGATTATCTATATGGAGCTTTTTATTACCATTAATCTTTTTCCACTCATCCGAGACCAGGTCGCGGAGGCAGCAGTCTAAACAGAGATGCCCAGACTTCTCTCTCCCCAGACACTTTCTCCAGCTCTTCCGGGGGGATTCCAAGGCATTCCCAGGCCAGCCGAGAAATATAATCCCTCCAGCGTGTCCTAGGTTCTCCAAGGAAGGCGTCCAGGGGGCACCTCAGCTGGCTCCTCTCGATACGAAGGAGCAGCGGCTCTATTCTGAGCTCCTCCCGAGTGACCGAGCTTCTCACCCTCTCTCTAAGGGAGTCCCCAGCCACCCTGCGGAAGAAACTCATTTCGGCCGCTTCTGCCCGCGATCTTGTCCAAAATGCTCTCCGCCAGTGTCTCATTAGCTGGGACCTACCTCGCCTAGAAGTAGTCTTTTTTATTAGTAGTTATTCTTCATGTGAAAGACTTGACATAGTGATAGCACAAAAATCGATGACTAAACTGTAGTCAACATTGAAATGCTATACCTCGTCTGAAAGCTTTGATTCCCCACTTTTGAGTCTCTTCACAGACAGTATGAGCCACTAGAGAGGTCGATGCCACCCCCCTCACCTTCTAAACGAGTCCAATGGGACACAGACTCGAATGCCCAGAAAAAAGTCCCCCTCACTTCCCTTGTGTCGTCCTCTGGCTGCTCCACTCTTCATAATCACCTTGGCCAAAGTAATTACTAAAGTTGGCCAATGTCCTCTTTTTCATTATTCATTCTCATTAAGTCGAGGTCTCCAGTTGATGACTCCTACACCATTACTGTATATGTTAATACGGGGCAGATGAGGCACATGTGGTAGAGCCGGTCGTCCAATTAAAGGATGTTTGGAAGTTTGATGCCCGCTCCAGCACGTACATACTGATGTTGCGTCCTCGGGCAAGACACTTCACCCATCTTTATTGTGTTTGAATGTGTTAGCAGGATTTGTGCATGCTATGTGGCGGTGGTTCAAGAGGGTGTAGGTTTGGCTGTCATATTTTCACCAGTCTGTCCCAGGGCAGTTGTGGCTGTAGAGCTAGTTTACCACCACCGAGTTTTTTTTAAAGTTTTTTTATTACAGAATTTGGCACAGCCAATTTTCTGCCTCCATGTATAGTAATATATAGTTTAGAATCTATATTGGTAATTTGGCAAGATTGCTGCCAGTCTGCTGCAGGACAGCTGTGGCTACAGAGTTTGTTTACCACCACCAATGTGTAATGATTTTTTTTCTTCTTCCTGATTCTCCTTTTTTTAGTTGCCGCACAATCCTCTCTTTTTATCCGGACTTAGGGCTGGCAAAAGTACATAAAACAATACCCAGAAAGTCACTTTTTTTTTACAGTTTGCATTGTCCTCTGGCTGCACCACTTCTTCATAATCACCTTGGCCAAAGTTGCAGAGTAATTGCTAAAGTTACCCAATGCTCACTCTTCATTATTCGTTCTCATTACGTCGAGGTCTCCACTTGATGACCCCTATATCGTTCTATGTAAATATGTATTTTTAACTCATATGAATAACTTCCACCTCCTCAATCAGCCGGCTCAATTTGTGCTCGGCTCAATTTGTGCTCGGCTTCCCTGTGCGTGCGCTCTCCCATTCAGAGCCGGATTAAGTCCGTGTGACCAATGGCAACTGTGGTTTTTGTGAATAATAATTGAAAATAAATTTGTGCTAGCTGAAAAAATCGCTTGATTGACACTTTTTTAAAGGCTGCATATTGTAAGGCTTTAGTAAAACAGAGATGTATCCCTGAAACGTGGAGATTAAAAGTGAACTTGAGAGGGAAAGAAATGGGAATGGAATGTGTGCGATGTGAAAAGACAAACTAAACTGAAGATGAAAGTTCTAAATTATGTGTGGTATATCAGATAGTGTGAAAATCGGACCAAAAAAAACGTCTAATAATTCTGCGATCTAGAAATATGTTTTTGGATAGAAAATAATTTCTTCACACTAGGCGCATTGGGCTGCATAATGAGCTCATGAGCTGAGGTTGAGCAGGCTGTCCACTAATTGGAAGGTGTCTGTTTGGTATGGTTGCCACAGCTCTATCAGTCAGACCCAAGGCGGCTGTGGCTACAGAGGTAGTTTACTGCCACCAGTATGACTGTGGAGTGAATAATGAAATTCTGAAAAACTCCTTTTAGAATAAAAAAAAAAAAAAATGTATTTATGGTTTACTTTGTGGAAATTGTGCAAATACATAGCTGTACATATGAACAGAAAGTCAATAGAAAAAGACAAATGAACAGGAGTGTGTCTTGATAATGACGTTAAGTGTTTTAGAATTACTATAACATCTGTGGCCACCAGATCGAAGTTCATTTAGTTCATTTACTGCGTCACTTCCATATCCCTCTGTCCACTAGTCTGTCCACTAGTCATTTAGCTAATGTAAAAGACACTGTTGTTTTTGTTTGTCCGGGATAGATGTATGCACAGGGAGATGAAATATAGATTCGGAGCAGGGACTCGGGAGCCTGGCAGAAAGCAGAGCCGTTGACAGCTTAGGAACCGGCCATCAATCACACAACAGCTGGGAGGGAGGGAGGGAGGTGGGGGGGTGGGTGAGTGGTAGGGGAGGGAAGGAGGCAGGGAGGGAGGTGGGGGGGGAGCTGTACTGACCCCAGCAAAAATGTGCCACCTCAACAAGTCCTGCTGTCAGAGAGTCACTGTGAAGAGAGCTACTGCTTGGGGTAGACAAGGGCACCAAGGTTTAGAGACAGATTTGATACATGTAACATATTTGATAATGCTTTATAATAAGGTGTTTTAATAAAGTATTTATAATAGATTAATTAGCAATAATATATGTTTATAAGCATTTATAAGACATTTATTAATAGTTATATACATTTAAAGTGCTGATGAGCCATTAAAAAATCTAAACTTCTCTGTTAATAATCAGCTTATAATGGGTTTATAACGAGTTTGCGCATGTTAATAGGCCACTAATGTACAATGGTTTATCAATGTATTTTTAAGATATCTACAACTGTTAATACATGTCTCATAAAGGATTATAAACACATCATTAAAGCCTTTTAAATAGTAATATAGTAATAGAGTAATTATTTACATACTTATAATAAGGCGTTACCACATATTTAACTGAATCATCAGTTTGAATATTCGTTTTCATTCTTAGCAGACCAATAGATTGTTATACATGTAGACAAGTGAGCTTGGATATGTAAAAATACTTTATCTGATGAGCTAAAGTAATCTGTCAGAATTATTACTTTACTCACATTACAACATCAAATCAGAGTTTGTAGGATACATTTTGACCAATATTAATTGAGTTTTACTACAGTCCCCCCCTGGGCTCTAAAGACTACAGATGCACTACTTTACATCATACTTTACACTAAAGGGTTATAAATCAACACTTTCATGGGGCTCGTGTCTCAGATGGAAGTCTGACAGTTCAATCCTCAGTCGACTCCTCACAATTGGTTCATGCTGCTATTATGTCCTTCGGCAAGACACTTCACACCTTTCACCACAGAGAATTACTCCAGTGATTAAGAATTCAATTTTAAAACACAAAGCTAAAAAACTGCAAGTAGGGCACGTTCATTTGAAAAGGTTTAGGTTTATACAGTAGAGACTACGGATGCACTGATATGGAATGATGCTGATATTCTCTCTCTCTCTCTCTCTCTCTCTATATATATATATATATATATATATATATATGTATATATTTTGTTTAGTCGTAATGTTTATTTAAACTAAGAAATCTATCAACTTTTTGAATGTGCTTATCTTTCTCTGACTCTTTCTAAAACTAAATATTAGAAGTTATCCTTTTAGATCCATCTGTTTACGCCGATACCGATGTAAAAAATTTAATTATTGGCCCATACCGACGTGAAAAATGTAAATATCGGCCCATACCGATGTCAAAAATACAATTATTGGCCCATACCGATGACAAAAATGTAATTATCGGCCCATACCGATGTGAAAAATGTAATTATCGGCCCATACCGATGTCAAAAATGTAATTATTGGCCCATACCGATGTCAAAAATTTAATTATCGGCCCATACCGATGTCAAAAATGTAATTATCAGCCCATACTGATGTAAAAAATTTAATTATTGGCCGATACCGATGTCAAAATGTAATTATCGGCCCATACCGATGTCAAAATGTAATTAATGGCCCATACCAATGTGAAAAATGTAATTATCGGCCCATACCGATGTGAAAAAAGTATTTTTCGGCCGATTCCGATGTGAAAAATTTAATTATCGGCCATTACGGATGTGAAAAAAGTCATTATCGGGCCATACTGATGTGAAAAATTTAATTATCGGCCAATACCGATGTCAAAAATGTAATTATTGGCCTATACCGATGTCAAAATGTAATTATCGGCCCATACCGATGTAAAAAATTTAATTATTGGCCAATACCGATATGAAAAATGTAATTATTGGCCAATACTGATGTGAAAAATGTAATTATCTGCAAAAAAACGATGTGAAAAATGTAATTATCGGCCCATACCGATGTGAGAAAAGTATTTTTCGGCCGATACCGATGTGAAAAATGTAATTATCGGCCGTTACCGATGTGAAAAAATGTAATTTTTGGCCAATACCGATTTATCTGTGCAACCCTAGTAGAGACAGTTTGTTTGTCTTCGTTTGACCCATACTTCCAGTGCTGTTGAGTCAATTGTATGACTGTATCTATCAGCTGTGGCTCTACATCCTTGTTTTCAGGACCTCTCAGAAAATTATTTTGCCAAATTTTTTTCATAATTCAGGTCAGAGCATTTAGAAACTCCAAACACACTGCCTGCCACAGACTTGTTCAGTGCACGGGCAACCAGGGACACATTTTTTAATAAAAACAGCCGTCATTGTTGGGGTTGTTTGGCAGATACCAGCGCAGAGCCTCCATAATTCCACCGGGCTTCAGCGCGAATCATCTTATCGTCCTTCCTTTCTATTGTATCTTATTTTTCTTTATTTATTTATTTCCATAAATCTCTCTCACAGCTGCGCACAAAAACTCTCCATTATATCGTCCTTATGCTGCCTTGGCTCTTCTCCGTTTGCAATGTTTTATTCCTGTCCACTTGCCATCCCACTCTCTCTCTCCGGAGATGTGACTCGAGTGGCATTTTAGCTTGCAGCACACATTTTCTGCGAGCCAATATTGAATTCAGTGTAGTATTGAAGTAGTATTCAGATTTTGGATATTGCTTCAGCAGCAGCCAAGAGCCCTTCACCCACTCGAGCCCTTCATTTGAGCTCGGCTCGCATATGTTATACAATGCTACATCGTTAGAGGCAAGGGCGCAGGGTCGAGCCATGTAAGTTGGCCCAAGATACGTATGTGTGGTCATTTTCTGGAACAAGTACAAACTGTGGCAATAGAAATCTGAATCTAAGAAAGACGGCTGTGGGTTTGATAATGAAGCTGGCCACCACAGACATTTTCCAAGTGGAGTCTGCATGTTCTCCCAGTGTCCAGGTACTACCTTCAACTGTCCAATAACATAGTGAACAAGAGTGAATGGTTATCCTGGTGTGTATGTCTTTGTGTCAACCCTGCAACAAACTGGCCATTACTCAGGGTGTACCCTACCTAAGGCTCAGGTTAGGCCCCAGTCACCCACAACTATTAACAAGATTGAACAGGAGATAATAATATATTTTTCTACAGATTTTGGAGATTTGAGCTGGAATCACAATAAATAAAAAACTCCATAGATGACATTTTCATTTTCTATAAAAAATAAATTTTCTTTCTTTTTGCCCACAATACTCAATCAAATATACATGGGTTTAACTCTTCATCCACAAAGCTCTTGGTTCCTAGCTCACAGGTTTTTTTCTGTAGCCACATCATTAGAGGCTGGGTCACAGGTCACTCCACACATTTGTAGAGTAAGGATTACCTCATAGAGGCCATCTGAATAGCACTCACCCCTGACACCACCCTCCCTTCTGCCCACAACTCCCCAATTAGAGCATTGCAGCTAATATGGCGGGGTTTGTTCTGCCGTGGGCTGCTCTGAGGCCGTTAAGCTCCGGATTCTTCTCTCGGTAAGCTCGGATTTACGCAGGTCTCACCACTCCACACTGTTCTTTAGATAGGCTTTGAAACATGAACTAAAAATGATCACCCGCTGTACTGAAGGGAGATCATTGAATGCATGTCTTTATGTCTATTTGACTACTGAAGGAAACTATGGGCCTTAGGCAGGGTGCATCCTGGAGAGTGGACATACACAATCAGAAAAGTATTACATGGATAGACTGGGGGCAACATGAGGGTACCACTAAAAAGACGCCATGTACCACCAATGGAACCCTGTACCACAGCTTGAGAAACCATTGTATTAGGAGAATTTGAATCATGAATGAATGTGACTAATGCGATTGCCTTCTTATCCACAACCACCCACTTTACAGGCTTGTCTAAGGCCCATAGTTGCAGACATTCATTCACTACTGGAGCCTGTAGTAAATGAATGTGAATGTACCATGTTTGTCTGTCTGTACCTTTGTGTCAGCCCTATAACTAACTGGCCACTGTCCATGGAGTACCCCGTCTAAGGCTCATAGTTGCAGGCTTCAGTCACCCGGTAACTAACTGTGGAAGAAGAACTTATAAACCATGATAATCATTTGTTCAGCTAATGTGTATCATACCTGAAGCTGCCGAATCATGAAGTGGCATATTTGTGGCATATATTATCCAAACATGCAATATCAACAAAGACTCCATTCTGAAGATGAGTTGGTTACATTTTGTGAACATGAATATCCTGTGAAATTACAACCTGTGCCTGGTAACGAGACACATACAGTATTTCATCCACTAACAAAGCTTGCATGCATATATTGAATCTTTATCCAAATTCCCTCAAACCAAGGCGAGCTCAGAGTGGAGTGATTGAGACGTTCGAGGCTGGGGGGGGGTCGGCCCAGACTAATCCGTGAAATTAAACTGGGAGGAGGGGGTGAGGAGAGGGAGATAAGAGTAGGGCTGTTTGGGGCTGGGGGGGTAACAGTGCAATAGTGGAAGAGAGACTAGACATGGCGAGCTGCAGGGATGAACAGGCAGCAGACAGGACATGGGCTGGAGAATGCTCGGTGCAGACAGGAACAAGACAAATGTGACACCACCTCCGCTCAACAAGAGGGTACATACAAGGCCAGGTTTAAAAATGTATGTCTGAATACCAGTGGTTCTAGTCTGGGTGTCCAAAAACTATCCCCATCATTTTACAAACGTCTACAAAAGTTACTGTACATTAAAATGATCAACCCCAATACTCACCACATCATAATAGACACAATGTGGGACAAAAAAAGTGTGTTTAAGTGGGACAAAGCTGGAAAAGGTGAGACAAACACAGTGAAACAGTATACAGTCATTTAGCAGGTATAACTGTAAGTAAAAACATGGAAGCTGGACATGGTGTGCAGGCATGAGTCAAAATGTGGGACCCGGCTTCAATTTGTGGGACGCTGGATTGGAGCTGAATAGAGTAAAAGCTAAAGTATATATATGAACAAAAAAAATGAACGGTTTAAAACACACGGTAACACGGGGAGGACGTGCGGAAAGGCCGAGGATCAAACCCATAACCTCCTTGCTTCAGTATATTTCTATGCCATTTCTGGTTGGCATAAGCCTACACATTGTGCCAGTATTTACAATAGGCTGCGGTCTTTAGCTGGTTACAAAGGCCAGACAGACTTTATGATTCATGAGGTCAGAGCCTAGCCCAAATACAGGACTCCAGGACACCTTGACACTTGATAATAACAAACAAAAAAAATCAACTGTGGGCAGCATGGTTCAGCGGTCGAGCGGCCGTTCTATAACCGGGTGGTTTGAAGTTCGAATCCTGCTCACGACTGTGCAGCTGTTGCTAGATGAGTTGTTTACCACCACGAGTGATTCATTTGTGAAGGGCTTGGAGAAAGTCTGGAGACATCGGAAAGTCATTGGTAAGTCAGAGGTGTCCAAAGCGTGGGTCATGGTGCAGTCATGGTACATGCTATTTTTAGATACAGCTTCAAAATAGAAAAGTTTCAATTGTTTAACAGGTATTAAATTGCACATGTTAAAAAGTAGTCCCAAAATGTGTTCAGATGTTCCACTTTGAGTTGGATTTCACCGAATATTCATCTGATATCCAGCGTCCCATGAATTGAAACGGCACGCCCCACATTCTCAACTCACTCAGCGTGATCCTCCTGGAGCTGACAGTTTGTAGGCTCTAAACCGACTTTAACTTTCACATTACCTTCCTCTCTTTCTTCTATGAGCTAATGTTTTACAGCCTATACTATACAAATATAGCCTCGGTGAATCACCCGGTCTGAGTCCGGCTCTGTTTACAGTGTCCAGAGTGTGAATGTGCAGCTGTTATGAATCCGATGGAGACGTGGTTACAACATGGGTCCTCATTCTCACACCAAAAATACTCCACTCTCCACTGTCCCACTTGGAGACAGCAGCTTTGGCCTCCACTGTCCCACTTGGAGACAGCAGCTTTGGCCTGTCTCTGTATATCATAGGGATGTTAAAGTCAAATTTATGCTCCAAGATTTAGAACCGGATTATCGCCGAGCCATAACTGCCATATTCAATCGCTCTTGACAAACTAGTTTCAGGTTTCAGATGTGCACAGAACCACAGGCCGTTTCCATTCCGGAGTAATGGCAAACAGATTAGCACACCTCGTAAAAGGGTGGCTAACAAATGGCCGCCGTAAACGTTCAAACTTCAGACTGTTGGCTTTTATGGCCCAGCTGTTGATATAAATAAAGTCCCACAAATGCACTAAAGATTATATGAGTTGTATTCTTTTCTTTATTGATGTTTTATAAATGAAGGTTCGGCGATGAAGTGCACATGGATGTAGTTAATATAAAAGTGATCATTCATGGGATAAATATATTTTAATTACTGTACAATTGAGTACCGTATTTTCCGGACTATAAGTTGCGTTTTTTTTCATAGTTTGGCGGGGGGTGCGCCTTATGTGTGAAATTATTAACACATTATTACTGGTATATCATTTCACATGTTATTTTCACACTAATCTGCAAGAGGGCGCTCTATTTCCCCCCAAAAAACAAACATATATAAGTCGCACTATTATAGGAAGATTTGGTGAAATGTCTTGCCCAAGGATACAACAGCAGAATGGGGATTGAATTGCCAACCTTTCCATTAGTGGGCTCCACACTCCTGAACCACTGCTGGATCATGAATCTTGTTAAACTCGTCAGACATGCCAGGTCATGCATATGCATCACGTCATTGGAGTTCATTAGTGGCATTTTTGCTGACATTAGAAGTACAGGCTGAATGCTCCATATTCATGACTGTGGGCTGAGAGAACAGGGCCGAGATGAAAGAGACACCTGTGGCACTGACACTCGACCAACACACTACAATCTGCAGGAACAGGAAAAACATGGCCCTAACAGCCGAACAAATACTGCATTTCATTATCTGTTGGATTTTACAGTGAAAATAAATGTCCGACAACAGTGTAACCATCCACAGAGAGAAGTCAAGTTCGAGGAAATATTTGACTGTTTACTAAACCTTAAGGCGTTTCCCTCAGATATATTATATATATTTATTATTTTCAGATTGGGCCACAGTGGCTCAGTGGAGAAAGGTTGCCGGTTTGATTCTTGCACTACTGTTGTATCCTTGGGCAACACACTTAAAGATTAACTAAACCCTGAAGTAACACCCTTCAGGTTAAACAGTTGTACTGCAGTTGAATTTTCCTATTGGTCAAAAACATATGTCCTGGTACATGTCTATGTCTAGGACTGAACCAGAACTAAACAAGGACTAAACCAGGACTGAACCAGAACTAAACCAGGTCTAAACCAGGACTAAACCAGATCTAAACCAGGTCTAAACCAGGACTAAATTTGATCTATAGAGATTATCTTGTACTGACTAAAGACTGTGAGACTTGTATATTCCTGAATTCTTTGAATGGTGTTTATAAAGAGATGTTGGCGTGATTCTTATGGAATACAAAACCTCACCAAAGGCATTTCCAGCCTGCTTTCTGTCCGTGCCAGCAGCAGGAGTATAGGGAGGCTCAGCCCACATCACCGCTCTCGGAGCCCAGCTCTGCATCCAGAGGCCAGGCTGAGTCTCCCCAGTGAGCCACGCTTCAGCCGAGAGGCGTGTCGACACCGGGTTTACCATTGTTTTCCAAGGTTTCACTTTGAAATCCATTGCAATGTGGGCACAGATGTGGAAATGCATAACTATCACACTGGAAGGCTGTCTAATTATTCTCTTTTAATGTAGGGGTCTTAAAACTGGATTATTACACAATATATCTTTGCTTTTCATTATATTTCAAAAGCTTACAACTGGTTTACGGTGCCATGGGATGTTTATTGCAGACTCATTGCCAAAAAACATAAAAATTAAAGTGAACAGCTCTGTACAAATCGAGGCTGAGTGCCGTGATATTGAAGCTATCATCATTAAGCCAAGATATACCGTGACTTTGCCCCCCGTCATGAACTGAGGCCACGCCCACAACCAGGTGCAGGCCATTTATTTAGTATTTATTTAATTTATTTCATTAAGGGACAGTGCATATTAATGAACATTTCTGTCAATATGCCAGGGTTAGCCAGAAGGATATTTTTCATCTGCAGTCCCTAGACAGATGTTAAAAGATTTTTACCTGACTTGTGCCAAACGATGGTATTCATTATATGTTGTGACTTCATCATGAAATAGCCTAAGTCACATTTTCTTTTGATTTCTTTTGCAAATAGTGTCGTGCTCACGGACACAACAACAGTGCTCGGGCGGGGCTTGAACCGGCGACCCTCTGGGGAACGTTTACCCACTGCCCCCGATATTGTTTTGGAACTGTCTTCATGTTCTCAAACTGTGAAAAGATTGTATTTTTGAGTTTATATTCTTTGGTAAAACATGTCTGTATTTTGTAGTAAGCTTTTGTCGGCTGTGCCCAGTTCTGCTGAAACCCCGTAAATGAAGCGTCCTCGGTGGATCTCTCCGTTGTGCGCCGACATTACAGCATATCTCTGGGACAATGTGGTTATTCAGCCTCACCACAACAATCAAGGGAACTGCTGTTATTCTGATTCGGAGCCTGGTGAACCTCTGCAGAGCTGTTAGAGGCAGAGCAGAAGCCAGGTTTGTGTCTGGGTGTTTTGTGCAAACGTGAGGACATGTGGGTTGGTGAAAAACACCAGCTGTCTACGCTCTCAGACGAGAAGGGTCCGGGCTTTACACAAGAACGGTGTGCTCACTTTTACGAGATGTAGTACGAGGAACTGCGCGGCATCAGGAAAATATGAGCTGAAAGAATAGTGAGACTGGCAATATGTGCGTGTGCTTTTTCACAGTACAGTATTTACAGTAAGAGCATTTGTTTCACAGTTGGTCTGGTCCTGGACTTATCGTCAAGTGTGACTTATATAAACCAAAATATATATCATCTTTATGTTCGCACACCTTTACTTTCACACCACCGTTTAAAACGCAGACGATCAGACTCTCTGTGAAGCGCTCACTGTCGTCGCCGTGACAACGGGGGCGTGTCTCGGGAAGAGAGAGTTGTTTTGGTGTTTCATGTTTCAGCTAAACCAGGTCTAAACCAGGACTAAACCAGGACTAAACCAGGACTAAACCAGGACTAAACCAGGACTAAACCAGGACTCACAGGCCGTTGAGCGAGATATCTAAACTGCTGATGTTGACAGACTCCAGTCTTTGTTCTGGACGAGACCAGCTGGAGGAAGTGTCTGGGGAGTGAGAAGTCCGGGCATCTCTGTTTAGACTGCTACTTCCAGTTTTTTGTTACCTTCACTCGAACTGAGCCGGGTCGTGACAGCTTTTTGTGACTAGTGTTATTGTGAAGATGATCTGGTTTAGTGTCACGTGAGCGGTTACCAGGGCTGGCAGCGGACCCATAAGCAGACTAAAACAAGAGGTGCAAGTTCAGAGTTTTATTGTACAACAGAGCTAGAGTGGATGAATGTGGTTGTGTGATTGGTGTTTGGTGGTGGTCGGAGGGGCCGTAGGCGCAAACTGGCAGCCACGCTTCCGTCAGTGTGCCCCAGGGCAGCTGTGGCTACATAGTAGCTTACCACCACC
>JAVQKC010168421.1:0-32505 GCA_036025475.1 Philypnodon macrostomus
TACTACTACTACTACTACTACTACTACTACTACTACTACTACTACTACTACTACTACTACTACTACTACTACTACTACTACTACTACTACTACTGGTGACAAGGAGGAAGATATTGTGAAATCATGACCACGCTTCAAACTTTGAAAGGTTTTTCATAAAACTCTGATTAAGAAACCCCCCAAAAAACAAACTCAAACTTGGCTGTCACTCAAAACTGGTGACTTTTTAATTACAAGCACTGTATGTGCCTCAGTGCATAAAGCCAGGGTTTCGACTCCTTTTCCTTGTCTCTCTTATGATTTGCTGTGCCTGCATGTCTGTTTGGATATAACTTAATCACAACCGATGAAGCCATATGCTGTCTATCATATTTTGTAGACAATCACTTTTAAAATACATCTTTCTCTTCTGATTCTTTTCAACATATAGTGTAGCCACAGCACCAAGCCTATAATGACTAACTAGCCTACAGCACACCCCCACGTTCAAAGATTATGCATATTTTCACACACACATACCACAAACACACCGTGAACACACCATTGTTCTCCGCTCACTGCAGATACAATCTTGCTCTAATTGGCTCAGCAAAAACAAAGAAAAGGCCTTGGATGCCCCTGCTGCAGCTCGGCTCATGGGGTCCACAGGGATGTCCTCTGATGTACCAATGCACTGTATGTACAAGGGCCTTGGATATGGCTGACCTCTGCGCTCGCTGAAGAAGGCCAGAGCTTGATTACATGGCAGAGTTTCAGGGTTGGTAATTAATCTGTAAACTGTGACCGCACTTTAGATAGGCAGATTTTGAGAGAACAGAACATCCTATATAATATATGTGCAGGACTGTGAACATGTTTTAGGTTTTTATAAAGATAAAGCAAAATGTGGCCACACTTTGTTTTCATCTATGGTTGTATGCTGCTCCACCTCTCCACCAGATCAAGTTTTATTGAGACAAATCCAGTGAAAATTCATTCATTCATTAAGTTGAATGTGTTAATAATTGGATACTGTAAAAATAATGGAATCCAGGTGGTAATCAAAAGCATTTCCTAAAACTTGCCTCAAAGTTCTGAGCAGTAAATTTTGAACTGAAAATTGAACAATTTTAACTTTTGAAGAGAAATCTATAGCAAAAATCAATAGCAAAGTTTTGGCAATCTTTGCTCATAGCAGACATTAGAGGCAAAAAACTTTTTAAAGCTATATATAAATAAAATAAAAAATAAATAAAACACTGGTTGTCACACTGCAGTGGTCTTTTGAGATGAAGAGAGAAAAGAGGGTTATGTCCAGTGTAGGTATAATGTGGGCTGGTGCAGTTTAGTTCAGTGGTGTGAAACAACTCTGAGACAGCAGTGTGATATATGACCGTACCACTGGCATCATTGATCTTAACTTTAACTGCAGCAGTGCAGGGGTACTTCATGGGGTGTTCTATTGCAAAGGGATAGTAGGGGGTTTACACAACACACTACCAACACATATTTCACTAGTGACTGATATTAGGTAAATACAACTATTCTACAATGACATTTATATATTTTGCCAATTCCTATTAATTCACAATTTGGTTAAAGTTTTTATAAGAAAGCATTAAAAACAATTAAGTGGGAGTAAGTTTTAAGTGTTATTGAAATGTAAATGCTATATATACATGTATGTGTATTTATATTTATACAATTATGTCTTAACTTATATTTATTCTTCCAAATATTTTTACATTTGTCATTTTATTGGTATTTTTATTGGTTGCTTGGACCATGTAGTGCGTTCACTATTTTGATACGCTACAGTCAACACAAATGGTGACTAGGTGCACACAATGACAAAGAAACAGCGTCCTCTTGTGGTAAATTAGAAATATAACATGTATTGGCTATTTGTTAAGCGTTCATCAATCTCCATTTTTGTGCAGCAGATGCTTGTATCCAAAAGAGGCATGAGATTATCACCCAAAATGTGGGGATGTTGCTGTCAATTTTGTGTTGGTGCATTTTTTTTACATTGACATAACTGCAGCATGAACACATGAACAACATCATTATGGTCAATCTGTGTGTACTGCCATTACTCCAATAGATGTTCAATTATATTCAAATTTGTGTGGGAGCTGTTTGATAGAGCATTCATACATTTGGGCAACATGTCTAAATACATCATTATTAGACCTCTTTAATCACCTTCTTTTATGCTTATGGGTGATGATCATTTCTTCTTGAATGCTTAATAAATGCACTGTAATTCACTCTTTGCATTTGATTGTCTAAAACAGCTTACGGGCAAAAGTAAACTTAATTAGATGTTTCAAGTGACCATTATTTCTGTAATATGTTGTCACAGAGCTAACGCTTGCAAACACATTGAGTGTGCTTCAAACAAGCACTTAATTTGGGCACTGAACTAACACAGGCATAATAATGGCCTAATTTACATACATTATGTCAGTCTGTTTAGTATGTAAATGCTTGGTAAACTTCTGGGTTTAATCATTCCTCTGACGTTTTAATTGGGAGTTTGTTAATTGGTTACATTCATGCTCAGACACTTGTTAATCTACTGGCATTTCTTGTTTGCTCATCTACCAAGCAGCCTTACTTACAGACTTTCACTCACTCAAGGGTTTTGTGGCAACACATTTCCGAGTTTACAAATTTTGTCCAATGTATGATCAAATAAAGTAATTTCGAATACACAATGCTCTCAGATGTGTATTCTCTCCATTCAGTTTGCTTGCTCTCCTGCTCAATAACATCAATATTAGGACATTCATCTGAACTTGTTTTGAAGTGGACAGTAACTAGCAGGCCTGTTTGTTTAATACAAATATTTTATAATAATATATAAGTTATTATAAACACATTACTCACGCTCCATTAAAAGTATAGAATAGTCTAATGTACATTATAAAACATGAATCAACAGAACAACAATGACGCCAGGTTTTACCCTAGAGCTGGGAGCAAAACCACAAACCAGCTCCCTGATGCCAAAAATACCATTCTGAAAAAGTCATACAAAAAACAAGAAAGCCATTTTGTTTGAAGGGTTTTCTGAACACATCTTCCTCAATAGCTGCACTTTCTAATTTAAGCTGTGAGACTCGCATCATTTGTTCGCCATCTCACTCCACAGTTACCTTTGCCAGTCAATTGACCTTGTGCGGTGAATCCTCAGTGGAGTGTATCAGTCATGTGTTTTGCGTTCTTTTGCACTCAGCCTCCCCAGGTCTTCTCTGCTGGCTGCATCCTCAAATCTGAAGCCATCTATGACCAAGGTCTCTCCGTCCTTCTGTATGGTGGTGGCAACACACACACTCTGTTCCTGTCAAAACAGCAACAATTTGCATATGCTGGACAATGCTGTGCCCGACAAGCCCGGGGCACATCAAACAATAACAAGGTCATTTTTAATATATCTATCCCTGTAAGGCGAAACTAGTGCAACAGAAAAGACAATAATAACACAATAAAGGGACTGTAAGTAACCATGACTTTGGTGTGTATTTCAGAAAAACAGAATCTACAGAGAACCTTCTCTAACTGGAAATTCTTCTTTGAGATTATAGAAGGGTTAATAAATAACAGCAATCTAGTATGTTGAACGTTTTATTTGGGCAGGAAATAAGATTAATCAGTTCTCTGTAAGTAGTGAACCAAAAGATAGGCCCACAATTGAATTTAGTTTGCCTACTCTTTGGCGAGGTCTCAGCCGAATGGAGCTGCACATTTTAAGCATCTCCTGTATTTCTTCCATGAGTTTCTGAGCATTGGTCAAAACTGCAAAGATATTATTCACGAAAAAAGGTTAGAATCCCCAAAAAGAAGTAAACAAGTTTGAACATTGACATTTAAACGGGAGCTAATACATCTTACTTTCATGGGTTACGACGGAAAAGTCAGGGTCCTCAGCACCTGTCGTGATGTCTTTCTTCTCCATGCCTGATATGGGGATTTTACTGTAAAGCATATAACAAAAGTCGGGAAGCCATTTAAGGCACTGATAAAATTATACTTACACTTATAAAGATAAAAATTAAAATTGAAACGTTCAACTTGCCTCTAATAAATAGCCTACCACAATGGGCGGTAGCGCAAAGATGTGTGTCTAAGACGGATGATGTTGCCTTTAATGTTTTGTCTTTACAAAACGTTTTTGATCACACTTAAACATATCGTTCATTCAATAACAAGTGTTTAAAGTTACTATCTAACTTGAAATAAAGATCACATTTTTGTATGCGTATCTCTGCTCTGGCTACAGAACCGGATGTCGTGTATTTATCTGGTGCTTTTATTGTGAAAGTTTGTGGGCAGTGAAATGACTCCCGGAAGTTTTTGTTTCCTCACCATCACCTGTCAGCTCTGTCACCGACCGAGTGTTCGTCCCTGCGCTTTGATTTTCTTCACCAAAAGGCTCATGTTTCTTGGATAATAAATTATTATTTATTTTGGTCTTCAGTGCCATAAGTGACGACGGCATCAAACACGGTTTGTAGGAGACCAAAACCCTTTCAATGTTATTGCTAGTTATTGAGACACAAATCGCGTTAGCTAAGCGCTAGCTAAGTGATATCAACAAAACAAACACAAATCATACAGAATAGTAAAATGGTAAAGATGTCAAACCTGCGGCTTGTGGTCAACTTTAATTTTAGACTGCATCGTGTTCTTAATGTGACTTTTAATTTTTGTCACGATGTAAACAAATCACACGGAAGCGATCTGTTAGCATCGTAAAACAAAAGAGATCAAAAGGCATTTAGCTTGTATAACCACCTAACTTTATTTCACAGTCACTTGTTATTTTGGGAGCTACGTTGCTTTTCTGATCAGACAGGAAAACGAAACTAAACTGTGTCGCTATGGCACGCATTCGCTTTTGATTTCATACTATTTAAAGGTCGTCTATTTTATAAAGGACATTTAGTTTAGTCAAAAGCGATATCAAATACAACTGTTTGTGTCATGTTAAATGGTAGAACATTGAAGTTGAAGGTCCTTGCGTTTATTGCTAACATACTACCAGTCTCTGTTTGTGGCTATATGGCAAAGTCATTTCTAGACAAGCAAAAGATCACCTTGTGCATTTGTGCTAGTGATTTCTCGTTTTTGTTATTGTCTTAAAATAGTATGACGTTACCTGAATGTTTATTACAGGTTTGAATCTTATTTAGATCATTTACATTGTGAACCAGCGGATCAATTTCATGGACTAGATAAATACAGGAAATGGCATAATAATGAAAGTAAAGATGGTTATATAGGATGTTACACAAACCCATACTGTAGAGTTATATTATTGATTAAAACTATATATGCATTAAATTTCAGCATAGTCATTGAAATAACCCAAGTAAAAGTTTCATAAACGTAATCTAGATATAGTTTTATAACGTGGGTGAAATGTTCTATGTTATAAACCAGGTGACTTTGTAATGCGCATTTAATTTCAATGTAAACAAAAGACAAATTTTATTAATATGTGTATTTGATAGGGACAGAAAAAAAGCATTTTACTGTCTCAAATGCAACCTATGACATGCCCATGGTCAGGTCATTTAGCTAACAGCTAATTGGTAGACCAGGTTATGTTTTTATCATTGTCAGTGGTTTCTATAAACATTGCTTGAATACATACTTTTTTATCTACAGGTCTTCAATCTGCTACACAATAGGCCTCTGCAGGCATGGAGCCCCTGGCAGTGGATGATGACATATGCATCCTTAAATGTGAGACAGCCACATCTGCAGCTGGGGAGAGTCCTGTGTCGGTGTGTGCCGGGGATGAATCCGTTGCTTCTCATTTTGCCCTGGTCACAGCCTACGAGGACATCAAGAAGAGGCTACGAGACACAGAGCGGGAGAATGCCTTACTGAGGAAGAGGGTTAAACAGCTTGAAGATAAGGTATGGATTGAATAGGATAGATACAAAGTACAATGTGCATACTGATCCATAAGGTTGAACAGCCATATAAGTAAATGAAAACAAGTTTGAAAAGTCAGCACATTCAGGTCAACACTGTGGAAAAACTAGTTATGCAGACTGTAATATCTTTGGCCTAAAGTCAACACTAGAAAACAATGAGAAGTAAATTGGCTCTGTCAAAAAACAAAGAGGGGGCCTGAAAACAGATCACATACTGACAAAAAAAAGAATACGCCTAAAAAGAGTTAATGAAGGATTTCACTTGTTTCACTCTTTATTTTTTCTACAGCATTTTGGAAGTCGAAATTGATAATCTACCACAGCTGTACAAACTACACTTACTGTTTCATGTTTAGAACATGTTTACAAGTTGTTTATTTTCTATTATCTCTGCAGCTTTTCAGGCCAGAGGCACTTCCTCCAGAGGGACCACAGTATGTAAACAAGGCCTTCAGTGCTTATAGAGGTATCTATATCGAGAAGGAGGATCTTCGGGAAAAGCTGGACAAACTGGTGCATGTACATTTATACTACAAAAGTACATATTGTGTGACAACTGTAGAGCATTTGTTAAAAAGTATCATCTTAGTAGTGGTTGTGCTGTGAAGGAATGCTGACACCTGTGTCCTCTGTTTTGTGTCAGAAAAAGGAGAAGAGTGAGAGTGAGCGGATGCTGACGGAGCAGCTACAGGCCAAAGAGATGGAGCTGCTTCAGCTCAGGACAGAAATGGAAACCAGTCAAGGTACAGACTTTTTGATTTTGGACAAATCAAAAATCTGTTTATATATTTCATTTAAATAGTTATTAGTTATACACTGCTCAAAAAATAAAGAGAACACTAAAATAACACATCCTAGATCTGAATGAAAGAAATATTTGTATTAAATACTTTGTTCTTTACATAGTTGAATGTGCTGACAACAAAATCACACAAAAATTATCAATGGAAATGTATTAACCCATGGAGGTCTGGATTTGGAGTCACACTCAAAAGTGGAAAAACACACTACAGGCTGATCCAACTTTGATGTAATGTCCTTCAAACAAGTCACACTGAGGCTCAGTAGTGTGTGTGTGGCCTCAACATGCCTGTATGACCTCCTGGACCTGGACTAATTTATCCAACTCCTGGACAGTCTGGTGCAACGTTGGCATTGGTGGATGGAGCGAGACATGATACCCCAGATGTGCTCAATTGGATTCAGGTCTGTGGAACGGGCGAGCCAGTCCATAGTCTTGCAGGAACACTTCAGCCACATGAGGTCTAGCATTGTCTTGCATTAGGAGGAACCCAGGGCCAACCACACCAGCATATGGTCTCACAAGGGGTCTGAGGATCTCATCTCGGTACCTAATGGCAGTCAGACTACCTCTGGCGAACACATGGAGGGCTGTCCGCTCCCCCAAAGAAATCCCACCCCAACCCATTACTAACCCACTGCCAAACCGCAGGAGGATGTTGCAGGCAGCAGAACATTCTCCACGGCATCTCCAGCCTCACATTGATGAGCCATCCTGGATGAGCCGCACTACCTGAGCCGCTTGTGTGGGTTGTAGACTCATGCTACCACTAGAGTGAAAGCACCGCCAGCATTCAAAAGTGACAAAAATATCAGCGAGAAAGCACAGGAACTGAGAAGTGGTCTGTAGTCACCACCTTCAGAACCACTCCTTGGGGTGTCTTGCTAATTGCCTATAATTTCCAACTGTTGTTTATTCCATTTGCACAACAGCATGTGTAATTGATTGTCAATCACTGTTGCTTCCTAAGTGGACAGTTTGATTTCACAGAAGTGTGATTGACTTGAGTTACATTGTGTTGTTTAAGTGTTCCCTTTATTTTTTTGAGCAGTGTAGTTTTTGTTCAACATGTTTACACAATACACATAGTATGATGTATTTACAAAACTGGATTACTTCAATCTTATTTGTTTATCACTAGTGATGAAAAGCCTGAACAGCCCACAGGACTACTGGCAAGTGGACAGACTCAGTACAGAGCTGAAGATCCATAAACTACAGGAAGAGTTGGAGAAAGTGACACTGGAAAACAGCAGATTACTGGAGAGAAGTGGGGTGAGTGATGACCGTGGTCATCGTAAGAATGAGGATCTGAAATTAAATGGCAAAGAAGACTAAAGATACAGTAGATGACAAACAGCAAATGAGAGGAGCATTAGTAATGTGTTCAGCATATGATGAATGTAGTGGCAAGTAACAAGAGGAGCTGGACAAACAAAAAGTTGTCAGATTTTACTACAGTAAGAGAGCAGAAAATGTTCAAGAGCCCATTTGACCGATAAAGCAAAAACTCGACAGTCCGAATAGTACTCGTAAGACATACTGTATATCATAACAGAAGCAAAACCTCCTCATATTGTTTATGTGATCCCCTTTTAGGAAAACCCGCCTGAGCTTAATGGGCCAGAGGTGGACCAGAGCTGTGCTGCAAAGTTTAATGCAAGGTAATATTTTTCACTGCTACAATTAGAACTGCATGGTTAGCCCTATGCCTCACCTCACAGGCTACTTTTAACCACCATTCAGTGATATGCATAATTATTCATAGACAGTACTGTATTGACTTAGCTTGATTACCAATACATTTTTGACTGTATTGTTATTATTTTAAAAATGATTGACTTTCCTTCTATTCCTTATTCCTGACAAATGTGTTATGACTAGTAAATAATGGACTATGGTAGAGTAATTTATGGATCGATTGTACAGAGAAAAGTACTGTGCTATAAAGTGTAGTTGTTCTCATTGGCCACCAGAGGATGATGCAGCGTTAGATATACAAGTGTCTGTGATTTTCAGTTTATGCTCGGACTTTGCATAGATCAAATGTATTTTTTAACGTATACAAAGCCTTCACCCTCTGTTTTGATAGTCAAGATAATCCTCGAATTATCACTCCTTCACATTGTAGAAAGAATTTAGTTTTACATGTCAGCTGTTTTCACATGGTGTTAATTCTTAGCAGAAGTAAACTATTTAGTTACTATTTATTTCAAATTCAAATATAATTTTAAATATAACATTAAATACTTCAATTTGTCCCCAAAATTGTGTGCATGTGTAGAGAGAAGGCCATGCAGACATATGAAGCTTTGCGCAGTGAAGTATCCCAGCTCCATTCAGAGCTAAAGCATCAAAATGGATTGATAAGGAAAATAAGACAAGGTGAGCAACAAACATATAATTTTCTAAATGTCTGTGTTGTGTGATGTTGTCAGTGTCAGAATTGAGCCTATTTCTGTTCTGTGTTGATAGAATTCTATTTTTTATTGTGGGTTTGCACTCACATTATTGATTACTTTTTTAGACAGCAAAGGTTTCATATCTATATATTTTTTGGGTGCACATTAAGGTACATTAAAAATATCCAGTTCTTTATTAATACCATATAGAGTAATTTTAAATTGTTCGATTGGATTTAATCTCTGCTTAAGCAACAAACTACAAAACAAGCTAACAATAGGCAAATGTAGTTACCTCTTGTTGGAATAATGTCAGCATTTTGTCATTGGTACCAATGCAGAAGCTGAGAAGAGTCTTTATATTGAAACTATTGTGATAATCTAATAAAAAATGGAAATGAGAATACAGTCTCTTTAGAAATAAGTAAAGGCTTTTATAAAGAAGATCATTATTAGGAAGGTTTTTCCTGATGCTTTTTGTCACCGTTTGTATCAAGGTGTGATAAGACAGCAGATATTATCAAAGTATTCAAACACTTTGATAAAAGATGTCAAGAAATAGACTGTTCTTCTGCCATTTCTCAGTGATGATATATTCTTAGGTTTAGGATGTATTACCATTGTTGTCAGTTCCCTTGGTGTGTCAGAAGAGCAGACCAGGAGGTGAAAATTAGTATGAAATATGGCAAGAAAATAAATCTTGGCCCATTTATTCCAGTGAATACGAGGGTAATCCTGTAACTTAGATGAGGCGGATAGAGCAAAAGAAGAACAGTTGTGGCAAAGAAATTGAGAGTGGAGCTGGGAGGGGGCAGAGTGTGGGCTGTCTGTTTGTTCACTCATATATTGTGCATCTGTATTCTTCTAATGTCCCTCCTTTGGAATCACTTTTATTCAAATCCCAGACTCAGGAGACCTTCTCCTGGAAGAGTAGCGGGCAGGGCTGGATGGATAGATGATGTGTGGATGAAGAGAGGTACAAGATACTCTCATTTAAACTTTATTATTCGCTCAAAATGATGATTTGATAGCAAAGCAATGATGTATGTGAGATTAGGTTTGTTTTTTGCATGGAAATGATGAAAATGAAAAGCTTATCTTCTGCTCAGAGGCTTCTCTGATTAGGTTTTATTCTAGTGAGTTTTCTGATTACTTTTGGTTATTGCCCTAAAAAACAAGATGTATTTTTTACAGTTATTAATAGTTTATATGGTACAATAATTGCATGAAGAAGACTTTTTCTATTCTGTTTTATGTTGTAACTGTGAAAGTCTTTGAGCTACATGGTTATTTACGAATAGAATAAGTAATTGCAAAGATTGCAATTATAAAACACACACACACACAACTGCATTCACCCACATGAATCCAAGTTTGTCTCTTTAGGATACAAACATTTGAAATACATGTTTACAGTGTGTATTGGTTTGTCACTGCATGTAAAATACTCCTTGTGTGACCTGTAACATAATATCTACTAACACTTACATTACACACACATAATAATACATCTGCCTATTAAAATGAATATCCAAAAGATGTTTTATTATTGGTAAAAGCACATTTTTATAGTTGGTTTACTCTCTCTAGCCACTTCCACTGTCCCGGTACAATGTCTGGATGATGTGGAAAAGAACAATAATCAAGTTTCAAAGGCGTCAGTATCGCACCCCCCAGGCACTCCTCCACTCCCCTCATGCTCGGGACGCCCCCCTGTCGGGCCACCATCGGGCACATTACCGGACAGCCTGAGAGAGGACTGCTGGTACAATGGACCCTGGCCCTCACAGCACTGTTCAGGTGAGGGTCTTCTCGGGACAGATTCATGCTCTGTGGTGCTGCCCCCACCCCCTCTAAACCAGGCGTCACTGGATGACAGCTCCAGGTCCTTCCCCAGTCCCCCCAAGCCCAGTGATGCTCTGTTCTGGGAGGGACACTCTGCCTCCAACTCCTCCTCTTCAATGGGACACTGCAGTCCCAGGAGCCCGCCTAATACAGAGTGGGCCAAACCGTACTGAGTTGCGTAATCTCCCTGAAGTCTTGAAGGAAATAATCGCATGGAGCAGCTCTGAACCCTGCCACATAGTCACCACCTTACCTGCCTTAAATTGACAAGACCACCTCTTTGGGCTGGAACTGATTGGACCTACTGGTTGGGATTAATGGGGGCCAAATGTGGCCTTTTTGAGGTAAAGACTCTGTCTATGTACAATGATTAGTTTAGCACCTCCGTGCACTTCATTTGTGGACTCATCAGACTAGGCAAAGGAACATGTTTGAGAGACCTTCTATAGAATCAGTACTTTGTGTGTATATGTCCATCTATGTATGCATACATGTATGTGAGCATGCATACAAAGAATTTTGTTCCATGCATCTCTAACACACCCCAGTGTGTACTTCTGTGTGTTCAGTATGCACTGATTCACTATACTGATAGCAATCCTGGTAGGGCTCTGTCCATTAATTAAGTGGTATGACATCTTTGCTCAAGAGTGTGAGACAGTAAGCGACCTGTACTCTTTAAAGCACGTTCTCATAAAAGTAAGTATGTGTAAAAAGGTCACAATATTTTACAATACAATATGTACATTAATACCAATGATGCTTTTGTTGAAACAATCCTACATGCACAGAATGTGTGAATGCTTTGGCTCAGTGGTGGGATCACAGAAGGGACTTCACTAGGCTGATAAAATAATGTAACATCACTAGCACCAAAAATATCCAACTGTTTACAATGTATCACAACTACCCATAAACCTAAGAATGCTTCCTTATAGCTGCCTAATAACTTGCATACACAGACTGTCATTTTTTTTTCCAAGTGGCAAAGAGATCACTGAAGTAATGCTGTGCATTTAAAACATTTTTGTGAGCTACTTTTAGACACTCGTCATTATGAATATTAAGTTGGACATGGGTTAAATTTGTGGACATTTCAAAATAGGGAATGCGTAAAGTGTGCTCTGTGCTGATGTAAAACTGATACATTTAGCAGATGTACAACATGACATACTCTCAAACATACACTGCAGAATGAAGAATGTGTTTATTGTATAAATGTAAATGTGGGGCTTTAGTATTCTGCCAAAATGCAGTTTTGCACTCCAAACCATGGTTGTGTCTATGTAAGACCCAAATAGTTTCTGATGGATTTAAGCGCTGCCGGTGTAATAAGTGTTGACTGTAACTCAATGACCCGGTGCATAAAGCACAAAGGACCATGGATGCTGAAATGTCTTTTGTTTATTTAGTCGGATTCACCAGAACTGAACTTGTTAATTTTCAAGATTTTTTTATTTACAGCAGTAGTTTCATACTTCTGTAAACAATTTGCAAGCCAAATGCAATGTACAGTAGATATGGAATTATATTTTAGATTTACTGCACTTCAGACTGTTTGTAAATACAATAAATTAAACTGATAAAATCATGTCTGGGTTTTAAATCTTTTTAATTTATTTGTGGTGATTTGATAAACTTAATGTTGTACCTAAAGTATCAATAGTTTGTTATTCTCAGTTTTATAAAACTATAAAAGAAAACCATGGTCGAGCAGACCCATTCACCTCCACAC
The DNA here is from genome assembly GCA_036025475.1 of Philypnodon macrostomus. Taxonomy (NCBI): domain Eukaryota; kingdom Metazoa; phylum Chordata; class Actinopteri; order Gobiiformes; family Eleotridae; genus Philypnodon; species Philypnodon macrostomus. The sequence continues at coordinate 12,715 of JAVQKC010168421.1, forward strand.
AGAAATGCATGTTAATTTTTGCTTCACCTTTTTATTCTAAATAAATGGTAAAGATATTCCTTAATAAAGCACACATCTTTTTATACATTTTATACATCAATAACACAGCCTTTAGTGTAAAAGACAACACAACAATTTCCTTTGCCCTGGTTTGATTTTAGTATATCTGGTATTGTGTTAAAGCTCACTGTCAAAGTATGATCGTTTTTGCACAAAACAAAAATAAACAATATTTTATTATTTCTGTTTACCAGAATATTCCAAAGATTTTTCCTGTAATTAACAATTATGTTATCATCACATGCTAGTTGGAACTTTTTGTGTCCTATTCTTTCTTGGGATCCCTGTCCGCTCATAGTCCAGTTTTTCTTGAATATACTCTTTCTTGCACTCCTCAAAGAAGGCAGGATCCTGGTAGCTAGTCGAACAAAAACAAAATGAAATCAGTTTTATAAAAATACTTGATCTTGTAACTGGCTTCAGTGTCAATACTTACTGCTTTATCAGACAGTCTTTCAAGGCTGCATTCTCCTCTCGACATTTGAACACCATTGCCAAACCAGATTCTTTACAGCAGTGGGAAAAGGCTGAAAGATATAACAAAATAAAGCACATAAAACATCTTAGACTTTACATCTCTCTAGGACAATGCAATATTTGATTTCATTTCTGTTTTTTCACCTTCTAATTATACACTGCCTGGCCACCAGGATTTAACTAAGCAAATAGGTAAGAGCCTCCTATAGTTGGTGAGGCCTAGGTTCAGCAACTTTATGTGCCCCAAAAAAATTAGGTCATCTTAATAAACTGACAAGGTAATCTATAAAAATTGTTTTTTTCTTCCCTGATGGAACAGGCATAATCCAATATGACAAGGATTTATCGGGCTCAAAATGTGAAAGAGCATGAGACATCATTTTCACACATGGATTGGCCACCACAGAGTCCAGACCTTAACCCCCAGTGAGAATGTGCTGGAGAAGGCTTTGCACAGTGGTCCGACTGTCCCATAATCTTTTTGGCAAGCCGGTGTATACATTTCCATATACATTGTCTCGGTGTCTTTCGGTGATGTTTTCGGTAGCGTCTGTCAATAAACAACTTTACGCAATAACTACTAAATGGTTTTTGATTAAATTAGTTACACAAGGACCAGTTGATTCAATTTTGGAAGTGATCCGTGGAAATGAGCTGCCTTGGCGGAGGTCTGCGCTCTCTGAGTGCTTAGTAGTTTGTTTGTTTTTTTACAACACACATAAGCATTCAAATTCAGAATATATGTGTTACCACTGAACACACTGAAAAACAGGCAAAAACAATTGATATTTACTCTATATACTATATATATATTTTTACTTCCTGTTCCTTTGTCTACGCAGGATATCCAAGAAAGCGCGAGCACGAAGCAGCAGCCTCTTGAACTGTATAATCCTCAAATACAACCAGTCTGTGGTGATAGCTTCACTAAACACCGTGGCATGTAAAATGTGCTTTTTTCTAAAACCAACTCAGTTCTCTCTAAAGTTCAAGACCCAGATCATAACAAAAAAATCAGAATGATGAATTTCATGGTAGTCACTCGAGACACAGCCAACAGCACCTCTGCAAGGGTGCTTTAGTGACTTTGTGCTCTGGCTCGCAATGTATTCCAGATTCAAAGTGTACGTTTCTTACTGTAAACAAGGTGTTGTCTTCACCTTTTTAGCAAGCTCTTTCTCAAGGCTTTGATTAAAAGCACTGGCCTCCCATGTCTCCTCCAAGCCGCTGACTTCTTAATTACCTTTATTAGTGGCATCAGTATTATTATCACACAGACACTTTCATCAGGATGCAAATGTACAAAACTGCAAAACCAATTTAGAGACGCAGAACAGTGCGACTAATGTAATCAGCCAATGCCTCATCCCTGTCCCCTGGTACTAATAGAGGCTGCTGTTCTGATCACATACAAGGTGCTATGAGAGATAGGACAATGTATTGTAAGCAGATTGGCTTTAGATAGTTGTAGTCACAGACAATGAGCCTAAAATGAATGGACAGTACAAAAATGAATAAAAACAATAATTTGCAGTTTATGAACACAAAAGAAGTACCATTTGTAGATGCCATTTTTTACCTCTGTCCAGGTTTACTTCTGAGAGATGTTTTTAATTTAACTGCAAAAATGCTAAAGTTTGTTGCATTGTGTTTGTATTATTTTTTACATTAAATGGCTAATTTGTTGTGTGTGTGTATGTTATGTAAGGTGTATAATAATAATAACAATAATAATTGAGAATATGAGATTTACAATGTCACAATTTTCTACATGAATTTAAAATTTATATTTGGAATGTTCTTTGATTACTCACTGTTCCAATTATTTACTTCAATTATTTATATACTTTAATGATTTTTGCCAATCTTATATTACAATGTTTACATTTTACAGTCTCCCTGTGTTGGGTAAATGAATAGAACAAAAACATTAAAAAAATGAGAGAGAAAAGTAAAATATGTCGCTTCAGGTGAAACCACAATACTATGTGTGAACAGACCAGAGGTAATTGTGAAATTTACCAGAAATGCTTACCATGCTTCATACAGGAAAACATTGTTTTTGTATAACGACTCTTCCATGCTCAGACTCAATACAAACACTTATGTAATAGTATGGAGGTCAAAGGTGTGAAAATGAGGGGGATGAAAAGCTACTGATGAGGGGGGTTTCCACTACCACACATCTACAAAGATACTGTTGAATGCTAAAGCATAGTGTCTGTGTGCAGTACCCAGCATTTCAAATCAGGTCTGTTTTACACAATCACAAAGCTCTTCCACGCAAATAAACACAAAAATGCCAGAGCTGAAACTTTTTATATTCACCCTACACAACATAGAAGACAAATGTTCAAAATTAACAAGAACATTTTTTATTTCCAAAGACATTTAATATTTTTCAGGGTTATAGTGACAGCAGTTTGGACAAAGCAGATATTCTCCCTAGTGTCTCCCTGTACAGTAAATAACACTGTAACTAAACAGTACAGAAACATAAAGACTATTAATGGATGAGTCTTCTCACCTTGCACTTGCTCCACACAGCGCTCTCTGGCTTTCTCTCTCATCATCTTGGGAATAAGGACATCCAGCTCCACATGCCTCAGATGAACTTCTATAGAAAACACCAAAGATACCAATAATAATAACGACAGATAAGATATACATCATAAAAAACGAACTGCTACTAGAAGCAGTGTACAATAAGTCTATAATATATTTTTTTGCTACTAAGCACACACTACACACTGCTACAGGATGGTCATTTGAGGTAAAGAGAGCTTATTACCTACACCTTGCTAATATACGCATGCACTGTATTACCATCACATCATTTCTGGACACATGCGACTCAAATGGTAAGTAAGTGTGAAAAGAGACACATTCAAAGTAAACATTCATACCTGCATTGGCCGATTCCATTTTGATGACTGTTGTTAAATATTTTACCTAATCGTTGTGACCTACAGTCATGCTACCGAGCTTAGCCGCTTAGCTAACAGACATTTACTTCCGTTTACGCAGTTTGACGCGGGACTACATTTCCCAGACGCGCCCACAAATCGCGCTTCAGACCATAGAGTTTTAAAAACACAATTAGGTTGTATATTAAAAATATGCAATTTTGTGTGTTATTTTCACACATTTGTAACTTTGCTTGTAAAACTGGCCAAACCCTTTAGACCAGAAATGGTCAATATTTTTTTCTCCAAGGGCCAATAACCTGTAGAGATTAGCTACCCAATAAAAACAACTTTGCAAATAGTCCACTATACAATTAATAAACAGTGCCAGAATAGGGTTTATTACCCTCACATTGACATGGCACAAGCTAATGCATTTTCTGTTTGCTGCTATCAGAAACGTGATGCACAAATGTGAATTGTGCTTTTAAATGTTCTTAAAATTAGGTGCTATAGCCTACAGTAGAATCACTACATTGTGTTGATTATTGTTTTACCAAGCCGCTTGTGGCCCCAAGGCCGCACTTTGCCCAGGTCTGCTATAGACCCTAGACCAAATTAGACATTTTTATAGACCCCTGTTGGAAAATGACAAGCATAAATTAAACACATTTAGTCTACAGGAATGACCCTCATATCAAATCTGTGGGATTTCTGCACAGGTGTGATTATCAGTATAGCTGTTACATACATTAATAATAATAATGTTGTAGAATTAATTTCATCATCCTAATTATGCAGTTAGAGCCAAAACTCCTGTAATTCCACAGCACCACATCTGAACACTACAAGGATATTTAAACTGATAAAGTAAAACAGAGAAAAGTTTTTAGTTTTTAGTAGAAAAAAACTCATTTTTGAACATTTCAATACTTAATGAGGCCCTTCCCTCCTTAAAGGGGGCTTTAGGGTTGAAAGAGTTAAACAAATAAAAAAATAAAAAAATGTATTTAAGTTGGGGAAATATATATATATATTATTTTTATTTAATTTAGTGGAAAAACAGATAGAGTAGTACATTTACCCACAGAGTATCATTGACTTGGTAGAAAATGTAATAACCTTTTAAATATATGTCAAATTAAGCTCTGTAACCAAAAATCTTTCAATTTGCTCAAATAATGTAGATGTTTTGACCACAAAGGGGGCAAAAAATTAGTTGCTGAAACGTCCCCAACAACACACATGGGTTTATTTAATCCATTAGTTTGTTTAGATGTGTTTATTGGTTCATTTACTATGATTATAATTTGGTTATTTTATTACAACAATATAAAGCAATAGAATGCAGTGAACATGTAGGTAAAATACATTATTTAGACTAAATAGTTTCCAACGTCAAATAAAGTCTCCATGCTGAGCTCAGAGGGCTAACCCTGACCACAGTCAGCTGTGTGGCATACACACTGTCTGGATGTCTTTCAAAGAGACCTCACCTGTTCAGTCACAAAACAGGTCAACACATCACACATAGTCTATAGACATACGTAGTCTACAGCACCAAACGCCTCCTCCACATCCAAACCACACACACCCAGTACGCTCTATAGCACGCATTCACGATTCACACTCACCCACTCACTGCAACGTGGGAGAGGACACACAACTCTCCTGTCTGTCTGCCAGTTCTCACAGCTCTCTGAACTCACCTTAAAGCTGACAGTTTCCTTTGTAGATGGAGACCACAGGCCAGCACCTGTCTTTAACAGTGAAATATAGAAGAACATCATCACACATCACACACTTTCTTCAGATTGTCATGTATACTGATATTCCTTCATAATATACAACCGACTTAATCCATAATAAACAGGCTAAATTTTATTAACATTGTACCGACAATGGTCAAGTAAATCAGATTTATTTGATTTAATATTTATGCAAAAAGAACCTGTTGCTTCTTTTGGAAAGATCAGAACAGAGAATGCCAAAGCTAGCCCCTGTTTGTGATTAAGCATTATCTTCTGGCAGACATAAGGACACAATTATGCTACCATTAAAAACTTACTGTAAAGTAAGTCGGACTGGAATACAAACCACACATCTCATCCTGAAGCATACAATGGAGTATGCCCATGTCTCGATAGACTCTACTTGCTGCCTGAGGCGGCGTGCTGTTTGATATGGCAGCAACAGAGGCTCCCAGAACTGATCCAATATAACCCACGCAGCAGGAACCCATGAACCTGGCAGAAGGAGGTTAGCAAAGTTAAACCCTTTTACTCCACGCCTCAGTGCTTCGGGCCCACCACCAGCTCCTCCAACTGTCCACTCAGGGCCCAATACAAGGCCCCTGTCAGAGCATGTCAAAGGGTCATTGACACCTTTGTACACCGAATGAAAAACGGATTATTAATTAATGTGTATTTAATTAATAGTATTTCAGACTATTATAATTGGTCAATACATTTCAAAACAAGATTTGTTTCAAGTCCTGTGCCATATTCTTGAGAATTAACTCATGTTAGGTATTTCTAACAAATGCTTCTTATTTATAATAAAATGTCAAATTTAAATTATTACCTGACCATTTATTTAACTGTAATCTTCTTCTCGATACAGTGAGTGAGTATCATCTTTGTATCTTCTTGTTCCTCCTTCTATGTTACTTCCAGGACTTCATTTGGCTGGCAGATGGGGTGTGGAGATGAGATTTTAGAGAGTGTTTAGACCCAGGCAGTGGGACGCCTCTTCAGGGTCGATGGGGAGCAGACGATCCGATGGTTTTGGGTGAGGGGATTACAGGCGTACAGGCAGATCTCTGCTGCTCAGTCCTGTCACGGGGCAGTGTACGTGGATCTCCACTGTGAAATGACTGTCAATGTCAAAAAGTCAACAACAAGTTGAACAAAGAGCCGCACAGTTTTGGTCATTGATGCTCTTATGTATGTTTAGGATTTGTGTTGTGGTTTAAAAGAAAAACAGTATATTGTAATTTTCACACTACTCCAAAAATGATTTCTCAGCACTTTTACTTTAGTGTGTTTATTGGTTAATTTATTAAGTGTTTCTTGGCCTTGGGGAATAAAATAATTGTTGGTTTAAGTCAGGTGTCAGTAGTATTGCAATTTTCATACAATACTTTTACGCTCGCTTCATTTTGTTGAATGTGGCCCGGGTCGTGTTGGCACCACCTGAGAAATGTCAGAATGCATTTCCTCTCAAGCAAGTGAAGAGCTCTGCCACTGTGCCACAATCTGCACCCGCTTCTCAGGCAGGCTAAACCCTTTGACACCAGAGTTTTTAATTAAAATTACATTAGGACTAATCAGCCGCGAGAGTTGGGGATGGAGAGGTCAGAAGGGCTGAGGGAGGGGTCAATGTCTGGTGCCAGGTCACGCTTGTTCATATGTTCATTATGTTTTGTGGTGATATAAAACATTACATTTAAAAACACATCGTTATGTTTCATAAAAAAGACTATTATACAACAATGACTATGGTGGTATCCACAAACCAGTTCAACCATTTATACACCCAGTGGCGCTGCAAGGGTCTCAGGGGGCCCTAAGCAAAAACTCACAAGGAGCCCTCCAACCCAATTTTACCAAACTTATAGAACCTTATTACATTACTTATAAACATTGCAACATTGAGTTTTTAGTATCATAAAGGCCTATAGGGTTTCAGAAGATTGGGGAGCTTCACCCATGTGGAGTACCTAACATGCTAATAGTGCCTATTGTTCCTGTGACTTTTTATGACATATAGTCATGTAATATTTACATGAGTGTGAATAACCTGTATACCTCCTTAAGTACAAATGCCATGCTCAAATATTCTATGTTTTTTTCCCCCAATAGGGTTATAAAATTCACATAATGATCAATATAATGCAAATATATCTTTCATAAAATAAGCAATACATGCACCAGTACAAATGTAATATTGTAAACACAGTGACACAGTAATATTTATCTCTCTAAGCTCAGTTATTTATTTCACTCTATACTCACTCAAACACAATGTAAGCCTCACTTGCTCTGCCACAATAAAGGTATTGCTGTTGCTGGAAAGGGTAAAGCTTTTATTTTGAAGTGTTTTGTTGCTGTTAAAGACACCTCTCACATGCTGAATGCTGACTGTCCCTGTCCTTTTCTGCCTTTTTGTCTGCCATTAAAACTAAGTTATAGATTAGATTATAGAGTTACAGATCGTTTTGAGTAACAGAGAGAGACTAGGTGTTGTCTTTTCGACGGAGGAGCGAAATGGATGCCCAGTGCATCGTACTACAGTGTAATTAATATTCACTATTTCTCCTCAAACTTTAGCAGTTTATATCTCTGTAATACCTGAGTGGATTAACTTTACTACAGCAGCACAAAGACATGATGTTAGAGTCTTCACAGCTGATTTGCACTGACCTATGACTGTGCACAAACTCATTCTCTATTGATGCAATGACTGTCGGCCCCTTGCTGTCCTGGGGGGGTCTCAAGCAATTGCCTGCCTTGCCTATTGACATGCGTGCAACTGTGGCTATACAGTTTACCAGCACCAGTCTGACTGTGGAGTGAAACATAGACTCACATTGAATGCTTTAAATTGCACGTACTACTACTGCTATTACTACCACAAAAATAATTATATATAGATAGTTACTTTCCACCTCTGTCAGGTTCTGAGCGAATCACAAATAGTTAAAATTATTTTTGACAGAGGGGACACACGCGCATTTCTGAAGGCAAGATCAAATGTTAATGTAACTTTTTTCTCTCTGAGACTGGAGAGACAGGAGAAACCACTGGGACAAAAAGCCCATTCGATTGCACACACAAGGACTTCTCGCCAAGATAATTATAAGCTTTATGAAAGTTCAGTGAAAAGGGGAAGAAACCGAACCAACAGAATGGCTCGACTGTGGAAGAAAATTACTTTTCCCCTTTGGCTGCGCTTTATGCCCCTTCTAACAAGACGAGATGGCAATGGATGGAGGAGGCCTTCTTCGACACAGCAGCAGGCTACTAGGCTACTATATAAGCCAAACAGGAACAACTAGGACGAACATTCAGAGCTTCCTTGTGTTTCTTCTCTTCATTAAGATACAGAACCTTTGACCATCCCACAATACACAGAGTTTTGCCTCATTACATGTGGTTCATTTTGATCAAAAGACGAGGAGGACAGACCCTGGCATGAAGTAGGAGAGCCAAAATGAAGGCCCGCACCATTTGAATAGGAGTTTGGTATAGAACCCACTCCCACTAAACAACAACACCCAACGAGAACATCTTGTCTTTTGATCAAGTTTTTTTCCTTTCCCGTCTTTTTGCCCATTCTCCTGTTCTGTTTTTTTTTTTTTTTTTACTTCAAAGATGATCCTCTCCGGGCTTCTGTATCCACGTCGCCTCGCCTACTACATCGCGCTGTCTGTCTGAAGGCGGTTAATTATCTAAAAAGAGAAAAGTTTGTACCTGTTGAAAAAAGCTGGCTCCTTGCTTGCTTGGCTTGTTAATGGCAACAAAAAAGGCAGCCCATAGCGAATGGTCAGAGGACACCACATGCTGCGGAGAGCCTTTCAGACATGGCTCTAATAAGAATGCAGTGGTGAGAGCTCCTCTGAATGCATGCAGGGGGAGCAAGATAGATAGGGAGGAAGGGAAGAAAAGAAAAAAAAAACATCTTTTACCTCTCCATCTATAATTACTCCCAATAAAGAATAGGCTGAAGAAATGGCTGCCGAGACTTTCCATTATGACAGAAAAAACCCATCAAGTACAAGAAGGCAAAAGATCGATAGTTTTTAAGGGATAAAAGAGTTTTTATAATATCCGTGTTTTGTCTGTGTGCATGTGTGTATAAGTAAAATCACTTTGGCAACTTTTTCGGCTAAATGTGAAAAGCAGAGTCCAGTCTGACAGCATAAAGTGAGTGCCAGATGTATTAATCTATACTTTATATGCACTATTCTTCATTTTCCCCAAAATACATCTGATTTAAAATATATCGAGTTAGCCTACAAAGAGAGCTGTTGCTTGTCTGTGATGCTCCGTCTGACCCGCTGACCTGGTGATAAGTGTAAAATGTTTTCACACAATGTGTTTGGGAGTGGTCAAACTTGGCCTTAGTTCATGTCATCGGGATTTTCACAGCTTAAGATAACAGACCAATACACATTTCCCTGGACATTACCCCTCAAATACTGGAATACACATTGGAAAGGTCATCAGGATTCACACATTTTAGAACTAAATCACATTTGTAGTAACATGGTATGGAATCTGTGTAAGTTTAAGTCATCAGAACCATATTATTCCTGATATTTATTAATATTATATAAATGAATACATATAGATGGATAAAAGATACAACTACACCCCATTAAGTGCAATTATTCATGTATTGTCTGAGCCTTTATAACAATATATAGAGACAATAAAAGAGCAGAGCAAGTTTCCTCAAAACCTGCCAATTTATTCCAGCCCATTCGCTTCTCTTCCGACAGCAATGCAGTAATTGGGTTTAAGGTCTTAATATGTATTTAAAAGGGTGAATGTTGAAGATCAGTGAAGAATGGTGTGAGTCTTGAAACAAAATCCTATTTATTAATATGCACATTAGGAGTTTATGTAACAATAAGTTAAAAATCTGTTATTATTAAATTGACACAGACAATATTTAACTCCTTGATGGTTCATTTAGGATGCTCTTGAGTGAAGAGGATACAGAGCTCTTTGTACAGGCCTTTATGTGCAAATACATTTTTACATTTCAATAAATAATTCTAACAAATCAACATTCATCAACCAATATAATATAGTCAATGCACAATTAGTAGTTTTTTTGTTCTGTTCGCTATCAGCTCCTTTCAATATAATATGGACTTGATTTTTTGTTTACCATTATTGAATTAGACATGAAAACAAGGAAAAACTTAGATATACCAACAAACACTTAAAGATTTAAAAATCTATAAATGCAGTCATTTCAGAGTTTTATACCAAGGAAGGCTTTGTGAATAGTGCTTTTATAGGATCAGGAGGTGTTTGTTTATATCTAATAAATGGCACTAAAATTGGTGAAAAATGCACCACAAAAGGATGATGCAAATCAGGGTCTGCCTCTAAAAATCTTCAGTGTTTATTCAATATATGCTTGTTGATTTGACGCTACGTACATTAGATTGTGTGTGTGTCCTGTATGTCTATGTGCGTGTGTGTTTGGGGGATAGAGATACTGGGACGAGATGGGGGTTCAGAAAACACACGGGATAGGTGCTAAAATATACAGCGAGAAAAACTCAGTGAGAATGTGGCAGCTGAGCAACGGGAAGAAGCAGGGCTGCTATGGAAGACTTGTGTTCGGGAGACAATAACAATCTGTTTTTACAATCAGCACAGTAATACAAAAAAAAAAGATTTTAGGATACAAAAAATGTATATTTGTGCATCAAATATAGTCACAAACAGAAATATTTCTTCTGCATGTATCTATGGTTTTGATTTAGAGACAAATCTTTTGCATGGCAGGTTTGAACTGTAGAGCTATTTGAGGCAACTGCTGTAACACTGAGCTACATAAAACTGTTGACTGTCAGTTCTGAACAATGGCCACTTACAGTTGCTGGGCTAGGTCACACATGAAACGGATACAGATAGACAGAGGTTTAAATGAAAAATAATAAAATCTTTTTTATAACAGCACATTTCTACTTTCCTTGAGCTTTTTCTTTCAGGGATCTCCACAGCAAATCAACCACCCTGTGTGCATTCCTTTTTTGTATTGATTTGGAATAGTTAGGGCTTTGGACTGGCACACTTCTCTGGATTTCATGACAGCTGCTATACAGTACATACCTTTTTTGTCATCATCTACATTAAAAAGTATATCTCAAATGCCATTCACATCGTTATCGTGACCATATTTTTCCACACGTTTTTTTCTCTTGAATGACCAGGCCTGGCTAAAACAAGCATATGCACGCCACACATCTCGAGGAGAAGGAGGAGGAGGTGCAGCCGCCTCTCAATTATCAACCTCTCCTCGCCACTCTCCACACCTCATGTTTCTCTGTTAATGAGTGGATTAGGCTCTGATTAAGATGCACTTAACCCATAAACAGCAGTTCGTATTCACATATCGCCCCAAAAGCCAATTAAAGTCAAGCCTCGCTGCTGAAGCCCATTTGATGTCATATTACTACAAGGGAGAGAGGGACAAGTGGGCCATTTTTAAAATAGTGACGCCAGGCCATATTTGGGTCACTAGGTAAAAATAGCCCCACAAAATTCGGGCTGCCAAATAAGGAGGCTGCCATGAAAGATTTCAGTTTTTTTCAGCTTTTAAGACAGAAAATTAATTGGAAAAAAGTAATCATGCAAATTCAAAATGATCTGTTTGGCTTTGGTAAACAAGAGATTGTAAGTGACAAATTTTGTCGCATTTCCAAGAATTACAGATTCAGGGGGCCATTCCTACTTCCAAAACTTGCAAACTAAGCTGATTAATTAACTCTCAGGCTTACACCTCTGAACCATAAAGAGCTTGCAAATTACCTTGGGGGAAACTGATTATAGGCATACAAAACAATAAATCAATCAATGGATCTAATGAAGCTTATGTGCCGTGCCTGCCGTTTTGCCCTTAGTCGTATTTGTCTGTAGAATATCAATAAGGAAAAGGGGGATCATAGTTAAATTGTTAATCATAAAGTGATACAGCAGTCAGCAGATTCAGGCTACCATAACATATGCTCAAAAGTCCTGGCTGCTCCGAGGGACGAATGCATAGACGATTCCTTCCACACCACTGGAGAGAGGGACACTCCTGCTACAACAGTGAGATTGACTTGAGATTGGTGATTTTATACTGGGGCATTTTAATCCATAGAAAGCAGGACTGATATTTGAAATTATTTTTGTTCTGCAAAAAAGAAGACTTTCCAGTGAACAGAGAAGGAGCATCTTTGTTTTTTCTTTACAATGTGTTTATAATGAAACCATTTTTGAGCAAAGACAGAAAAGAGCTGTAATTATGAAGCAAATGAGAGGGGGCACCTACTTTTATAAAAATACATAAAAGTAATTGTTTTACAAATCTGTTAGCTCATACAGGAAATTGCTCTTTTACAAGAACTAGGGGTGTTTTTTCACATGGGAAGTTTCCAGGCCTTATCATACCTGTTCCCTTGATGATGATTAGACTAGATAGATTGTTATTGATCCCAATGAAGAATTAGGGGTTGAAAAAGTACAATGTAGATATACTTTAAAAGCAGGGCAAACAGAGACTATTTTGTGATGTCAAAGATAGCACTTGAAAGTCCACATACTTTTTCACCTAATTCATCTGTTTAAGAAAATGTGACTTTTGGTAAAAATGTATATATATTTTAACAGATTTAGTGAATATTGCATAGGATGAGTTAGTGTCAGTGTTCGGGGGCACTGCTGATACCAGCAGATTGGTGGGCAGCAGATCCTGACACTACAGATCGGCTGAGAACTAGGAAGGGCTCTGAGCAGGACTTAATTGGCTTTGGCTGAGGACCTTAACAAGTTCCCATTAAATAAGTGATTTGGAGAGTCATGGCTGTTGGCTGTTGAAGACTTTGGGAAGATGAATCTCTCTTGTGTGAACTTTGAATCAGAGCATGACATTTGGTTGTTAACAAAAATTTGCACTCTCATTTTTATGGGAAGGTTGTCAAATTCAACCACAACTTTCACAATAAAGCATTTGTAACATTTCCTTCATTCCCAAGTTGTTGCTTTTTTGACACGGGGTTGGGGATAGCCTGGGGGGAAAGAGAACCGAAATGCAGACTGCAAGGATATTTTTTAGTAAAACAGAAACAGTAACAAAAAGATTCCAAAAACGGGAAATTAAACTAGAAAACAGGGACCACGAACACACACACGATACTGACACCAACCCACACACTGACATATAATGCACCAACACTGAACAGGGGAAGACACAGGGACTATATACAGAGACAACAGACACAGGTGAAACACATTGGCGCGGGGCGGGAAATCAAACAGGAGGAATCACAGGAAGCAAAACCAAAACACAAGTCACTAAATATAACAAAATAAAACAGGAAACAACAGATCATATCATTTTTCTTATCTTGATGGTACTATTTGACAAATAGAGTTGAGACACATACATTACGAGCTTATCTTCCACCTGTATAAGATATACCGAGAGATAGGCTTCCAGTATAGTCATTCAAACTGCATCTCATTTACAAATGCAAATGAGGAAACACCAAATCTTTGCAGAGAGGCAGAAGTGTATCTCCATGGGATAGCTGGAACATGACAGCTCACCAACTGCCCCCACACTGGGCACCAAATGTGATGGTCCACTCCTGCTGCTACTCTTTGCTCAATATAGGATCGAACCATGAACGTAGACTTAGGGGAGAAGTGAGGAGGTGGGTCACTGGAGGCCTTAACCTTATACCAATGTCTTGTTTAGAACACTCAGATTTCTAGCACTTTTATACCTTACTTCTAATGGATATGCTAACTTTTTGTTATTCCGATACATTGAGAACTCATTGAGCCAATCAGACTTCTCGTTTCAGTCGTGACATCAGAAGCCGCACCGGTCGGGCTGAGTTCCTGCCGTGGCTCCGGACCAACAGGACCTTCTGCTGACAGTGGGGTGGCAGTGGCCTAAGGGCAAAGCACCAATGGCCAGGTCACCAGCTTTTTTCATCCGCCTCGCCGGAGCTCTGCAGGAGGGGTGTCCCGGAGTATGGCAAATATTCAAAAACAGCCCTTTAGATGTGTCAAAAAGCAGGCACAGCTAGGGAAGGATGCTCAGTGAGTGTGATAAAAAGAGAAATATACTGTAAGTCAGGCACTGAGTTGCATCTAATATGTGAATGTGAGGTTTTTAAATGATATGGGGAAAATGGTAAAGCTACTAAAAATAAAAGACTTTTAAACTAATGCTGAATTGTTACTGGTATTTGCATTCAGTGAATATTATATTATGCAGAATGTACAAACATGTAGGTATTATTTCTACACATTTCATTATTAATTAATTAAAACATAATTTGAGAGGGAAACATGTTTCCTTAGAGTTATCTCGAATCAGACTCAAAAGACTAATGTTAATTTTGCAACAATTATCATTATATGTAATTGCTTAGGACACAGCTATGTTTTTATGCATTTAATAGTATTTGAACAACCAAACAAAAAAAATACAAATCAACATCTATACAATACAGTTTATCACTGCAGCCAGCTGAAGTGTATTAGCCTGACACTCAGTAGTTGTTCAAACAGTTACAGCCTAGTGTATTTGTTGTGTTTGATGTTCACCGGGTGTTGAGCCATTTCACTAATCCTCTCACTGCCCTTTTATGTGAACTCCCCAAACATGAGCAAACCAATGCCTTCACAGAGTACAGAGATGGGCATTCAGAAGGTGGCCCATTTATAGATGATGGTGCACTACTTAGGTCTGGGCTTTGAACTGTTTTGTTATGGAGATGAGTTGGTGAGGAAACAGGTAATTGAGCGCTCCCTGAAAATCAGAACCACAGGTCATTGTTTAGTGTAAACTTCAACAAACCCCGACGTATGCTTTAACTTTTTGTGTTGTTTTTTTACATTTGTCAAAACAATTATTACTGTATTCACTGTACAATAAACAGTGCTCGTGTTGTAGTTGCAGCAAAATAAAACCATGAACAAGTTTGACATTCATTGAATACAAGTGTAGTTTTAGCATTGTGTGATCTTCAATGGAATGAAAACAAATGAGGGGTTAAAACCACAAAATGAACCATCTTTCCTTTTGAATAACACTAAGCATGAAGCCTATGGATATAGTAAATTAAGAACATTTTAATATTCGGCCACGTTTGGCCCATAGATGACCACTTTCATCATGTCTTCTCCCGTATTATCTAAGAATGCATCTGTGTACTGCGCCTGTTACTAGCTGACAAACCACAAAGCCTGCACCACTGTCTGCTGTACAACAACACACTGTAGCCATCCTTTTAAATTTTGTAATACGCCTCTAAAAAATGGGATAATAATTTTAAATAATTTGTCAATAAAATTGTGTGTTAAATAAAATTTATATTTAGTAGGCTATTTAAATGGTATCGTGGACAAATATAAAATGTAGCATGCTTTGCACTGAATTCAAGTATGCAGTATGTGCAGTATTAACACACAAGATTCAACACGTAGGTAGGCTATAGGCTTTATTTTAGTGGCCCTATATGACAGCAGTAACACCAAGCTCTGCGCTCTGTGGCTCTGGTTGTATAGATGCTAAGTTCACGGACGCAGTATGTATAGACTATATTTGAGTTCTCGCACCTTGTGCCAGAGATGCTGAGGATCCCCGGCCCCTCCCCTGGAGACCAGAGGAGGACCTGATAATAGGCTGCTATCTGTGCGTCATGGCAGCAACGCGCAGAAAGCGGCAGTGCGCGTAGTGTCTCTCATCATTCTGCGGTCACATGGTTCATCTTTAATCTAGCTCTTCAAGACCAAAGACAAGATTTATGAAGTTACTTTGGAGGAGATGGAGAACAATTAACAGATCAATCCACGTTCTCACGTTTACTTGCGCAAAACAAAGAAGCACTGGTGAGTTTATACTTTTTAGACAGTTTAACGCAAATATATTGCCACGTGACAGCTTTATTGTAGGCTATAATTTTGTTAAACATTGCAATTTATTTATTTATTTTATTCTATATTATTCTAATAGCCTATTAGAATTATAGGTTGTGCGTTCCCACACAAAATTGTGTTGTGTATTTGCTGTTTGTGTGAAGTGTCGTTTTTGTCAGATGTCATGTCAAATGTATAAAACGTCACAGGTTTCTTCAAACGGAAAAATAATTAGCTTTGTGTCTTTTCCACGTTGGGATTCTCCCGTGGGACGCAAACGCATCAGAAATTGTAATGTCATTATCTCAGAACATAACACTAAATTTACTGCGAAATATCCTTTCAGGTTTTTTGTAGGCTCCATTAAAATATAATGTCACAGTGTAAAAAATATATACACATATATCATATAGCCTATTACAATTATAGAAGGCTAAACCAATTAAGTTTAGTTTGGTTTTGTAAAGAGGCTGTATGTGCAGTCGTTTGATTGGTGTTTATAGCCGAACTGACCCGAACTATATTTTTTTAATGTAATGACAACAGACAGAGCTTTTGCCTTAGAAATAACCTTGGTTTACACACAACTGAACTTTGACACAGTTTGTAGGCTGTACCTATACATTTAAACCTTATGTCTCTATTTTTAGGGGATGCTGCTCAGATCCAGTACTTAACGTCAACGACACGGGGGTCTACAAAAGTTTGAAGTCTTCTGGACGAAATTTCAAATCTATAGGGATTTGTTTAAAGTGGGAAAATGCTTGGCAGTGAAGGAGACAGCAGTCCCTATTCGTCTGCCAAAGACGCAGCGGATGAGAGGCGCAAGTCTCCGGCCTTGGAGCGAGAAGAGACGTCGGCCGCCAACAGGTTCACTGAGCACGGCGTGGAGCGCTACTACATTCCTCCCGCAGCCTCCAAACAGAGCCCAGACCCGGTCAACCCGTGCTCGTTCCTCCCCTATACCCCGAGCAGTACAGTTTACAGCCCATCTAGCGCGCCACGGTACCCCTCTTCTCTGCACCTGAGCTCTGTTCTGCCTCCAGCGGGCTTCTCCCCTTCTTCCTCCGGCCGAGGCCACTTCAGTCCGGCCTACCAACTGGGCCAGAGCCCTGGCTGTCTCTACCCATCCTACACGGGAAACGTGGCCCTCACTGCGCACACAAGGGCACAGGTGTACCTCTGCAACCGGCCGCTGTGGCTCAAATTCCACCGACACCACACCGAGATGATAATCACCAAACAGGGCAGGTACAATCCGCACGTGCACAAGAATTTTAGCTGAGCGCGCGTAAAGGTTGGTTTATCAATGCGCATTTTGTGTTCCCAGGCGCATGTTTCCATTCCTAAGTTTTAACATCGCAGGACTGAACCTGACTGCGCACTACAACGTGTTCGTGGAAGTGGTTCTCGCGGACCCCAACCACTGGAGGTTCCAGGGGGGAAAGTGGGTAACATGCGGCAAGGCGGACAACAGCAGCCAAGGTAAACAGTTCAACCAAACTCACTGTATTTTAAATAATGACTATTAAGCTATAAACAAGTGATTTATGTTGATATGTGTATCAATATGTGTCTCTACTGGCTATAAGATAAATGAAACATGACCAAAAATGATCTGCAGAAAATGCTGATATAGTGAAACCTTATTTTACTTATAGGAAATA
Organism: Philypnodon macrostomus; assembly: GCA_036025475.1. Lineage (NCBI taxonomy): Eukaryota > Metazoa > Chordata > Actinopteri > Gobiiformes > Eleotridae > Philypnodon > Philypnodon macrostomus. Next base: position 30,487 of record JAVQKC010168421.1, read on the forward strand.
AAGTATACATCCACCCTGAGTCTCCAAACACTGGAGCCCACTGGATGAGACAAGAGATATCCTTCAGCAAACTAAAACTGACCAACAATAAAGGCACCAACCACAGCACTTCACAGGTATGATCTCGTAATGATTTATTTGATCAAGACTTCACTTTGATGAAGCTGCAAACAGTAAACATGTACAAATAAAGAAGTGTATTACTGTGCAAATTCTATCGAAAACAGAGCTAGCTGTACATTTTGTAAAATGATATGAAAACTTTGATTTTAAATATTTCTTTCAGATGATTGTGTTGCAGTCTCTTCACAAATACCAGCCGCGGCTGCACATTGTGGAGGTCTCTGAGGAAGGAGTGGAGGATATCGCCAATGAACATAAGACTCAGACGTTTACCTTTCCAGAAACACAGTTTATAGCCGTCACTGCCTACCAGAACACTGATGTGCGTCATTTACATAAACCCTATTATTTGTTTTGTTATGATTGACCAAATAGAGCATTCTCTTATTTTTCTGTTCTGTTTCCTTCCAGATCACTCAGTTAAAAATTGATCACAACCCTTTTGCCAAAGGATTTAGAGATAATTATGATTCGTAAGTATATTTTAAAATGTACAGTTGTTTTATTATTGGATCCTACAATAATGGCACTTTTTTGCACATTAAACGATATAGATTTATAGACCATTTTGCCATACATATTCCCATATTTTGTGTATATTTTTCAGAATGTACACTGCTCCAGAGAGTGACCGCCTCACCCCGTCTCCCACTGAATCTACTCGTGCACATCAGATTGTCCCTGGGGCGCGCTACGCCATGCAGCCTCTGTTTCAAGACCAGTTTGTGCACAACCTTCCCCAGAACCGTTTTTACAACAGTGAGAGAGCAGTGCCTCAGACCAGCAGCCTCCTGTCACCACAGACAGACGACAGTGCTTCACAGAGGTGGTTTGTCACCTCCATGCAACAAGGAGGAAATGTCAGCAACACCAGCAACAAGCTAGACCTCAGCCCGTATGAAGGAGAATACTCTAGTCCTCTGCTCCCCTATGGTATCAAGTCCCTGTCCATGCAAACGTCCCATGCCCTCAGCTATTACACCGACTCACCATTCTCCACCATGACATCAGGGTGGGGCTCACGAGCAGCGTACCAGAGGAAGGTCTCTTCCAGTCTGCCTTGGTCTCCCAGGCCCTGTCCAACCACCAGTTTCTCTGAAGACCCTGACAAAGCCAAGGCACCATTGGAGGAGGAAGTGAATGGCAGTGGAGTGATGCCCTGGACAGAGACATCAGCACTTACACTGGACAAAACAGATTCATATTCAACGGTGTGTAAGAGGAGGCGTCTGTCCATCAACGGTCCCGGTGCAGAGGACTCACCTACTGACATTAAGTGTGAGGATTTGGCCTCCGCTGTAACCAACATCTCCTATGGCAAAGAACCGTCCTCTTCCAAAGGCATGGCTGCATACTATTCCTTTTACACAAACCAATAAAGTGGATCACCAAGAAATAAAAAAAAACAACAAAACAACAAAAAACACAACAACTATATTTTGCTTTTTTATGACGTGCACATGTTTCTTTTGTGACAAATGTTTTTCCTTCCTGTGGTGAAAAGCTACATTTAAGCATCGTTATTTGTTCATACATTTCTGATTGTTTTAAAGGTACCAAAATGTGTTTGCTTTATTTCCAAGTGTGGTGAAGACAGCATTGCTGTACCTGCGTACATACACAGAGGCTTTGTGTTTACAGATTATTTATTGAAAGCCTGTAAAATGAAATCTGTGCACTCTTTAATAAATGTGAGCTATATGGTTGTATATACTTTTATTGCAATGTTCAGACATTTGATATTAAACAAGTGCGGGTGTTCTGTGGTGACCATGGAGTTTTATTTACAGCATTTATGTACATTTATATCCATATCTTTATATAGATTATTATTATTATTATTATTATTATTATTATTATTATTATTATTATTATTATTATTATTATTATTATTAT
>JAVQKC010168426.1:0-19783 GCA_036025475.1 Philypnodon macrostomus
ATACTATTACTACTACTACTACTAATAACATTAACAAAATACTACTACTACTAATAATAATACTAATTAAAATATTACTACTAATAATAATAATACTAATTAAAATACTACTACTACTTCTAATAATACTTATAAAATAATAATAATATATAATAATATAATACTCTATAACATCAAATCAGAGTTTGTGGAACAGAGCCCTGACCAATAGTAGTCGAAACACACAACCAACACAAACTCTGATTGGTCGCTGCTGTAGAGGCCAGGGGAGAGACTGAAGTAAATCTACTATTGGTTAAACATTTTATAAACATGTTTTCTGTTTTAGGAAACCACCTGACTACTGCTTTATATTTGAGCATGTGACATGTGTAGCTCAGTTGGACTGTGATCGTAGATTGATTAAGATGTCTAGTGGTTTCAGGTTTATTTGTCATATGCACATTCAACACAGGGTCAAAAAATTCAATGAAATGTTTTGGATCGGAAGAACTGTTAGACTCACTAAGATAGTCATGAAGTACTAGTAGCATGCAATAATAGTAGATAATAGAGTCTTTAGCTTACCTGCTGCTTAGCAAAGAGCGTGTGGGTTCTATTCTCAGGTCATCTACAGTCTTAGAAGAAAGGATATATGTATAGTAAATCAATGTGAGATTAAGATATTGTCTGTATAGACCTAAGAGAATTAAGCGGAAGATGAATAATACAACATTAAAACATTAAACAAGATCAATAGTATTTCTTTAAAAGCATTTTATGTGAGGTCAAGCCCACAACCTGCAAACAAGTCATTCACCTTAAATCAAGTGAAAATGACTCTTCATGTGCTGTGCCACTGTCCAGTCCAACATGAACCTCTCAGTCAAAGCAACACACTCGTTCTACTTAGTGTCTAGTCTACTCACTGTGGAGCCTGATCCGTGGGGACACATCTTCTATTGTTTAACACATACAGAATGTGATTGAGGGACTGTGCATAACAAAACATGTAGCTTTATTAGACGATCTCTATTTTCAAAGTGATTCGTCTTCACAGGAGAGGAATTTTTTTACACTCATTTTCTGTATAATTCAGAATACATTAGGGCCAATGGATTTGTCATTTGCAGCCCTACATCAGAGTGCCTGTAGACTATTGTCAGCGTTTATAAATTATTGAAAAGATTTGTATTAGTCATAGTGAATATTAGCATATAGTGAATTACTGCATAGAGCGTTATTAAACCAACATGGAGAGTCATTCATTTCTCCCAGTCACTAATGTGCGATCGCAATAGGTCATGACAATAAAAGAAGAGATTTAGAGCAAATATGGGGAAATTCAACCCAGTTTTAAACAATAGTCATAGCTAGAAATCATATTTGGTCCATGTATTGCCGTGAAGTCTCTCTTACTGGCCATAATCAAGCCCTAACTGGCCATGGTCAATGGTGCAAGGCCCATAGGTGCTAGGATAGTCTCCAGCTACCTGGGACTGGAAGTTTCTGAATTAATGAATATATTGAATATCTACATATGAAGAAGACGAAACTGTAAAATACCTGATTTTAACTTAGGTGATAAAGATTGGAGAAGTGTGATGGGGCAGGCTCCAGTTATCTGTGCCCTCATTGAAAAGTATACATACCTCTTCCAATCATCAATGCATCTATAAGTATAACCATATTTGTATTATGTTGTATAATGATTCTGGATGCTAATTACATTTCTACACAAACATGCCATATCATTCCATTTTCTATTATGTTAGATTTGCCAGCCTCATTTAGTTTTAGCTGATGTAAATAAATATATGATACTCAACCAGGTACTTTATAAAAAATGGGCATTAAATAGCTATCTCAGCATGGCAGCTTTGAGCCCGAATACACGTGTTAATGTCCTCAAATCTTCCTTCAATTGCTTCAAAAATACATCACATTTGTTATCACTGGAAACAGATGCAATATATATTTTTCATCTGCAAAAACTCTCTATTAAATGACTCAGAGTCTGACCCTCTCGTGGAAATCATCAGTGCATCATAATATCTCTTCAACACAGGTTCAGAGCATGTCATGAACGAAACCAACACCTCTCTGTCATGGCTATGCCCACCGAGCTAATCGTTGGGTAAACAAACATCTCCAAATGTGTTGTAACAGGGGCTTGCTGCTCTGTGGAGGTGAGATTATGATGACACTAGTGAATGAATAAGCTTCAATAAAAAGGCCTCACTGTAAAGCCTTGGTATGGGCACTCACGCAAGCTTCACTGACCCGCTTCTTACCAAATGACGTTGAGTGATGGGTGACGAGAATTAATAGCTGCTTTTAAGCTTTCCGCATTTCTGTATCAATGTCTGCACCAAGGCCAAGGCCACACACCACATTATATTATTATATTTTTTATGTAGTGGTTTGTGTAGAGATATAATTTTGACAGCTATGTGAGTTGTAAATATAAAATCTATGTTGTTTTTTTTTCCCCTTTGGCAGTCTAATCTCTACTCCACTTCATACTGCTGTTATGTCCTTGGGCAAGACACATTAACCACCCTGAGTGTTAGTGTTAGTGTGACTGTGGTAGAGTGGTTTTTGGTTGAGCCCATAGATGTGGTATCTCATATCTCCATCAGTGTGCTCAGTGTGCTCCAGGGCAGCTGTGGCCACAGAATAAGCTTACCACATCTGTGTGTGGCAGTGGAGTGATAAAATAAGGATTGAAAGCCAGTTATATTAGCTCATAGGTACGATTGTGGTGATCCCTGATTAGGTCACACTTTATTTTACATAGCCCCTGACTGTGTAACAAATGTGGATTGCTATTGCCAACATGAGAGCGGGGCGGCTGTTCTTCAACTGCAGTTTCTCATTAATGAGGTGAGTATTACATTGTACCTAACCCTAACCCCACCCCTAACCATCTGTATGTACAATGTAGTAACATGTTATTAAAACAAAAGTGTGACTTATAGATGCACATGAAAGAAAAAAAATATTGTAGTTCCTTTTTAAAGAAGTCTCATTACTAAGCTCTAACAGCAGCTATTAAGTACTGAGAACATTACATTTAGGCAATTTAAAACATGTGCCCTGTGTGGCTACAACTTCTATAGGTGCTAGTAATATCAATATTTCTTTCAAAGTGACATTTCAAACGGTCTCAAATTCAAAAACAAAAGGTCTAAAATCATGGGGTTATTCCAGATAATGGAACCCCTAACTTGTGTTGAGAATCTTGCCGAGAGTCATTTTTGAAGAAGTTTAATTTTGGGGAAAAGAATGTTTGCCTCTGGCCCTTGTTTGAGTGCTCCGTCCTTGTCTGATCCTGCACAAACATTTACCTCCAAAGAGCAGCAAGAAAATAAAGGATGAAAAAAATAGTGTGCACTCAGTTTCTGCCAACAGCATATCAGAGCAATCACTGGCTGCTTTAAGAGCTTTGTCAAAATAAAGCCTTGCAGGATGCCCATGTCCGGTTATTTTGTGAAATAGTGCAGCTTCTGTCACCATGTCTTTGATTGTCTGTTTCTCCATAAATGCACTAGACTCTAGACTCTACTCTAGACCAGAGTTCATGTTTGGTTAAGAAGGATGATTTGGTCATCCAGGTCAAGATGTATGCACACTGTATTATTATTTTGACAAACACTGATGGAATTTGCAAGGTTTTGTCAGTAAGCACACATATTTATATATTAGTATAATGTATAACAATCTGTAACAACTGAAAGTGCATTTTACCTTCAGAAGCAGTCAAGTTCAGTGCAGTTGATTGGTAAAAACTAAATATCACATTGAAATGACAGTGGTAGAGCGGTCGGAGGTTAAGGGTTCAATTCTTGGGGGAAGTCTGTAGATGGTCCTTGGACGTGTTAGGAGAATTGGTGAAAGTAATGGTTGTCCCCTATGTGTATATTGCTATACTATAGTCACTGTACAGGTAATCTCTTGCCTAAGGCCCATAGTTGCTGGTTACTTGTGACCTATAATAGAAATGAGCATAAGACAATTTTAATTATATTAAAAGTTTGATGATGACATTAAACAAACAGCTACAAATATGCAATTGATTATAAATAGCTCAAGGTTACTGCATACAATTAACCTTAATACCACAGACAGAAATATTACCATCAGTCATTAAACGTAAAATTTAGACTTTTGAATTGTACTGAATAATATACGATGTCATTTTTAGTAACTTGCTGCACGTGAATGAGGGATAGTCTACATAAACAAAGATTTACAACAGCACACAGGCACAAACGTAATAAGATTCACCATAACAAATGACATTCAGGTCCCTGTGGCTCAGATATAGTGCAGATCCGACCCCATGGGGATAGGTGGGTGGGCGATAATGTCCTCCCAGAGGTCCAAGCTAGTCCCCCCCAACCCCAATACCCCCCTCAGGAGACAAGATACCAGCCGTACACACACAAACAAGGGTGTAGCTATTCGCCCGAGACACTATGGAGCCGCGCCAGGTGAGACCACACATGTATCGCTTCAATTTATCATTCTCTGAGGGCAGGCTTGGAAAACGCAGAGCCGTGGTTGTGTGCAAGATTGGCCGATATGAGAGATCTGGAAGGCGGCCTGTGATGGGAACGGGACAAAATGTGGATTAAGTCATACATGCAGTCTCAGAGGGAAGAACAAATACATACAGGTAACAGGCCGGTGAAGTGCAGAGGGGATGGGACTGTATAGATATGGATGTAATATACGGTTTAATAGAAATACATTTTTATCATTATTAAATCTAAATCTACAGGTATTAATCCTACCTTTGTCATGAACTTACACCACGATACATTTTTATATACATTCGATTCCTCTTAGAAAGCAATTACTGACCTCTTCTGATTTTTCTGAATAGTGCTAAATGATTAATATATTATTTTAAGTATTTGTAAATATAATGGTCCACACACGGTGTACAATGGCCTGCAGATGCAACTTCTAGTAACACTAAAAGGCAAACACCACAAAATAGATCTAATGGAACGATTCAATGTTAAAGTCAGTTTTAACATAATACAGGGCATGGAAGCTGTAATGGCAGGTTTTAATGGGTTTCAAGGGGGCATCTTTAAAAATGAGGTGAGTCCGAGCGGAAAAACATTATGGAAATGAATGTCAAATAAAAAGCAAAATCACCTAAAAGTTGAACAGCAAAATGTTAGCTTGCAGTTGGTAAGATCCAACCATAAACTTTCATCCAGATCTCATATTTACAGATGAATACTGAATTGTGTACAAAAGGCATTGAGGATATTTGTGATAAATTATTTTCTGTATACTTGACCATACTTGACTTTTATATATGATTCATTTATATATTTATCCATAATTTTATATTCCATGCTAGTTCTACTATAGTTCAAGTATGTGGCATTTATTAAAATCTTCATTATTTTGTTTCTCATTGTATTGCTCATATAGACATTAGTGATCAAATGTAAGATTTCTTTGTAAATTGGCCTTCATAAAGACCTTTCATATCACAGACAAGAAATCCTAGGAAGCTTTTACATCAGCCCGATCTGAACAATCGCCATAGCTGGGAAAATGTTAGCTACCAAAATACATTGCTCTCAGTCCACCTCAGGTTACAGTGCTCCCAGCTGCTGTTATAGACAAACACACATTAGAGATGGATGCGGTGGTGTGGCCAAGGAGCTGGTATTTTTTACCGTGTGCAATTTATTTTCTGTGACCAGCATATGTGTCATCACTCAAATGCCTGGACTTGTATGTTGCTATCGTACCAGTACCGCACACTATATCTCAGCACTAATGATTTCAAACAGTATCCATGCTCTGTCTACTCTTTTCACACCCAATACCACCTCAGAAACTATTTTCCTTTGTAAAGAAGGTATATAATATAGAACAAGATCTACAGAGCGACTAAACCAGATCTAAAGGTTTTGTGGCTCAAACTTAGAACAAAACCAGGTAAAAATGTAAATCTAAACCAGAACTAAACTGTCTTAAATCTATATTTGGTACTGATCCCCAAACCAAATCTAAACTTACCAAAAATGAGCCTGTCATTTTAGTTTGTTTTTTATCCTACTGACTTATATAATAGGCACCAGACAAAGAGCTATATACTGTATGCACCACCAGTAGTACCCTGACCACAGCTTGTCAACCACTGATAATATATTCTCAGCTTTCTCTTGTTCTCACATCATTGCTCCCATCTTTCTCAGCCTATACATGCTATTGTTAGACAGTTGAGCATAGCATCTCACCAATTAGAGCTTCTAGGCTTGGAGAGCCATCCTGCTTCCAAACTCAGCCCAGATAATAGCTTGGATATGCCAGCAGTTAGGTGACTCACAGTATAGAGTGGGGAAATATAGGCGCTGTTGGAAATATGATCAATATTAAGAATTGTACTCTTTACAGTGGAGTGGGGCCAAAATCTTCCCATGTTAAGATTATAGGATATTCTATAGGTCCCCTTCAAATCACAAGTACTCTCAGAAATGTAATGTATGAAGCTATTTGTATCAAGTGTTTCCTGTTGAGTTTTTATATATATCCTCCTGAGACCCAGCAGTGAGACCCTGAGTGTGTGTGTATATATATAATATATATATTATATAAAATATATATATATGTGTGTGTATTTTGTATTATTTTTATTAATTTGTCTTTGTGTTCACCACTTTTCTTATTTTATACTTGAGAAATGGATTGTGTTAAACATGCAATTGATTATATATAATATTTTGTTTTTATATATGTCATTGATATGGTAATAATGAATGGAATGAAATATATATATAATATAATGGAAATAATTTGTCATAATAATAAGGCATTCAAATAAAGCTTGTCTAGAACTTTTCAAATTTGGAAAGTGCTCTGGTGCAGATGAACTTTGTCTCACCAGAACTGGCTGCCTTTGTCAAGCTTGTCTCTTAGTTGATAAATGAATAGTAAATAATGTTCTGTTTGAGAGGCTCTCCTTCAAAGTGAAGCTTGCTTGTTCAGATCATCGGTATAACAGTGGTTTTGGCCAGATAATTTACTGTTAATATACCCAAATAGCAGAGGGATTCAAATGTTTAAATAATCTATTAATGTGAATGTATAGATTTTGTTGTTACGTAAGTTAATAAAGGGGGAAAATGTATAGAATAAAAAAAAAATAATCTTCTTGCTCTGAATAAACAAAATTGCTTTTAATGAGTAGATACTTGCAGATCATCCAAACACATCGACCTTGTGTAGAAGCCCTGTAGTGGCCATAAACAGACCTTAGTTTTTATTCTGTTTTGTTTAATGGGAAACACCTCCCTCTAGCTAAATCCACTATGACTGCAGCTATCTCTTATTTATTTCCATTATTTTTCACTATATTACAATTTTGTTCATCCTATGTCCATGCTTTGATACATTCTGTTATTCCCTTATTTAGATTACTTTGCATGCTTTTCTATTCCCATTGTATGATCTGCCAGATGACCCTAATGCATTTAAATAGACTCCATTTAGTCTCAGTATAATTGCTCCGTAACACATTATCTGCTGAGCTGCGGGGATCTGAATATTCCATTTTTTTGTGAACTTTATTCTTAAGACACAGTTAAAATCATCTGCTTTTTTGCATCTGCTTTATTCCTCATGAATATAATGGCCTTTTGGTTTTACTAAGTCATCCTCACTGGGAACATAAGAGAGGCTTTTAGCTCTAGATAATGACGACCACTGCGCTAACCTCAAAGTGCTCTACTGGGATATTACTCAATTTTAACTACAAGCCCCAACGAACAGCAAATAGTACAGATTTTAATCACCAGTGAGATCAGCAACATGGGTGTAAAAAGGTGAATTGAAAAGAGAGGCAGTTCCACAGGGACTTACTAAAGGAGGAGGTGGGTAGGACAATGAGAGCCTGTATGCTGAAGCTCTGCATTTTAAACAAGTTCTAAAAGGTTAAAAATTCAAATGCTATGGCTATATTTATTTTACACACAGCTCTTGTCACTTAAGGTGACTTGCTGCATAGTCACAAAGTTCACTAAGGGAGGTAGACAAATAGACAAATATGTATTGTCCATTGGTGACAGCCACTGACTTCAAAACAAACCTCTATTGATTTGTGATTTGGCATGGAGTGAATATTTGCACAGTATGTTACTATGCAAATGTATTGAGGCCACTCTGAGGATGAACTACTATGTTTAGAAATAATACATGATTTCTGGATGATACCCAAGAACAAGACGAGTCCACATTATAAAGCAGGCGTGCATATTTTGTATCTTTTCTGATTCATTATAAAAAGTTGTAAAATATTTGATAGTAAATTAGATGAACACTTTATTTTACATAGCCTTTAATTACATTGTATCAATCTCATTAAGTACAATGTAATACAGGCGAACGGGGGTCACAAAACCCCAAATTAAAGCATCATAAAGATGTTTAAAATGCATGTATATACTGTAGGGTTATTTTGCCCTGTGCGCATTTGTATTTTTTATCTTCAGAGGACGGGGGGTCTAGGGATTATTTTGAGGGTCCTGGTCTGAAAAGTTTGGGAACCCCTGATGTAATACACTGTGTAATAAACTGTAATAATATGTAACTACATTGTACCTAACCCTAACCCCAACCCCAACCATAACCATTCTGTATGTACAATGTAGTTACCTGTTATTACAGTTTGTTACACAGTGTAAAACATAAGTAGCTTACCAACATCAGGTGTGACTGTGGAGTGAATGAATAATAGAAAGAAATAAAAATATGTAAAGCGCTGTGTGTCTTGAAAAGCGCTATATGAATGGAAGTTATAATAATAATAATAATAATAATAATAATAATAATAATAATAATAATAATAATAATAATAGTTCAGACATAATAATAATAATAATAGTATCACATATTATTTTGCACATACCTTTTTTTTTACCATGTGTAGCTTTTCCTTGTCTATATGTTTTTCCTTGATACGGACTCAAGGTGTGCAATACTCTACACGACACTACCAAAATGTAGTAATGGATGTTTTTGCACATATTCTTTTTTTCCATTCTAATAACTAACCATGCAAAATCCTGTGGTAGATAAAGAGCTCATTTTTGCCGAATTTATCTAAACAGATGTCCTTGTCCGTGTCCTTTTGTAAAACCAGCAGCTCTGTGTGTAGGAGTAATGCTCTTGAGGCCCAGGTCTGTCTTTGACATTTAGTCCATGGAGACAATCTTCTCATCCATCTGCCCAATCGCCGACTCCTGGCAATTACTCTGGGGTCCTTTAAATGTGAGGTGATTAGGACTGTGCCTGCCACTAAACTCAATCACTTCTAATTCTATTACAAACCATCTTCAACCTCACTCCCACGCACACAACTCCCTCGATAAGGATCATAAACTCTGGGTAACACATGGGGACACTCATACATGCATTCATCTTAATTTACCTTTTCCTGTTAGGGGTTTCAGGTGACTGGACCCAATGCCAACAACTATGGGCTTTAGGTACACCTTGGATAATGCCCAGTTTGTCACAGGACTAACAGACATAGCACAGACCCTTCAATATCACATTCAGTTATAATAGGACATTTTGCTTCACCAGTTCTCCTGACAAATGCATGTCTGTGGGTGGTGGGAGTATCTGGAGAGAACCCACAGTCACACAAGGAGAACCTGGGAGAACCTGTTGAGAAAACTGTTGTTTCTGGAAGTGCACACAAGTTCACCCCGGTTTCCATCCATATTGTTCTGACTATTAGTGTAGCAGTACTAGTTGAAGGCAATGTGTTTTGGCTTGGAAGGATAAATAAGGATAAGGATAATAACGCTTTTCAGTCAAGTTTACAGAATGTAGAAGCTATACACGTTAAGTGTAACAGACCATCTGGCTAGTCAGGTTATGTAAAACCTTTAATTGGACCTTTCCTTTTTAATTAGACAATGCACACATATGGTATCCCGAGTTACACCTGAGAAGACTGTCACAGAAAACTGTTGTCAGCCGGGCATATTAGCATTCCCTCCATTAGCATAGAGTATGGCACCACTTCCAGGATGTGGAGTGGAGAGACGGTGGCTCTACACCCCAAGGACTGTCCTCCCAGGTGGGGCCAAGGTTGGCGAGATAACTGCATCTCCTTCTAAACATAAAATGACTTCAAATGTTAGCAGAGAATCACATTTATCAAGGTTATAAGGAGCACCGACTTCAAAGTGGAATCGCAATTAGGGAGGAAACTTCAAAGCCCAAATAGCTGCATGAATAAGCAGATAGGAGGTGGTGCCTTAGTGACCGGTGTGTGGGTAATGTTGATCGGTAAAGGACAAAACAGCTGGGAACAACAGATGAATGGAGGAGTGTATAATTGGTTGCTGACAAAAACACACTAAAAATATACCGTATGTTTGTAGAAAGCCTTGATTCACATTCACACTAAGAAATCAATACATTTCTCTCTGCTTTATTTATCAAGGGCCTACACTAGTTTTTATTATTTTATTATGTTGAAGAAGTGGAGTGTGGTTAGCCAGAGCCACTAACTACGATCCCTTATTGCATTTGAAGTCTTCTTTGTTGAAATTTTGATCTAATGAATCAGTGGCTTCAGAAACTGCTGACTTTCTGGCGTCACCGACACAGTCCCAGTTTTTTCATATAGTGTTTACGGCTGACATGGGCATTTTGCGGCCACATGGTGAGACAATATAAGTAGAAAAATCTATATCATTGTAATTGTACTGTTGAATACCTCATTTTGAAGGCACTCAAATTGACATCGTCACATACATTTTTACAAATACAAATTGAACTAAGATCTCATCTCATAAGGGCATTTATTTTTCACTGTGAGACAGTTCTGCAAATTACAGTTGTTCCTGGGCAAAAAGGATCATTGAGATGGCCAGGACAATATTTAATAGTCTTTTTAATAGTCAGTATCTTTACCATTCAGTGTCAATGTATAACCTTTACATGACACCCTATAATGTGCAGTGTTCTCACGTCTTGTAGAGCCCTGTGTGATTGGAACTACCCCTGTTGCATGGTCCTGCAGATGTGCCCTGGGTTCCAAGCCTGGATTATCCATGCATTAACTTTAGCCAAAGGTTGAAGATTAAATACAGCCAGGCTTGGAGCCAGCAGAGTTGACCTGAGAGGCCAAACGGCTACACTCAAGTCCACAGCCCCAGTCAGATCAGCCCAGATTTATTCTTCTATCCTTCCTCGCTTTAACTCAAGGGTCCACCTCCTAAACCAGCTATAAATCAACACTGTTTTTTTCTGTGTAAACCTGTGTATCTTGAGGGCCGCTAGCCTAATTCGTAATTTATTGTTGGTGAGACCTTGAGCTGGTGGTGTATTTGTAGGAGACGAATGCCCCCCTAGGTAATTGAAATCCCATTTTACTCACACAATGGCCTCTAAGCTTATAACTAATATTACTGCCTAGTCCTGTTTAATGACTGTTATAACTTAAGTTTAGTTAGTTGATATAATATTTGACTCCAATAACAAAAGCCTCCAACAAAACAGTATACAAGGTAATAATTACATTAAACTCAATTTGTCATGAAAGAACAATTTGGATGCCAACCAGACAAGAACTTTATCAGCATTTTGTATTTGATATATCTGCGTACATTTGCCTCCACACGTCTTCTATTCTTAGCTACTGCAATAAACCAAAAAAAGTATTGTTGAACTCAAAGTTGGATGCCATGGCAACTAATCTAATCTTAATAAGACAGTTTTCTCCAGGGCTGGTCCTAAAGCCTGGGGAGTACTTAAGAGCCTTGTGATAACACCATGGGAGACTTCACATTGCTTATATTCATTAAGTGTGTTTATAGTTCTGTGGTTTTCCCAGAATGCATTGGGCACCTGCTGCTTCTGTGTTCAAACTGTGATAAGCAACAATAATCACAGCGATAACTCCATATGCCCCGAATTAGATGCTGATGTACTATTAGATTAGCCGTCTTTAAAGGAAACACTTTCTGAATCATTTTGGACTTATTTAGATTAGCTTTCTTCAGATTGAATGCCTCTTTATTTGGGGAACTGTTACTTTCTAATTAAAAAAAAACAAACAAAAAAAAAAAACTATGTGGATTCCCCCATAAGGCCCTCTTTCCCCCTGCTGGTCAAGCCCACTTTGCTACTACAGCCAATGCAAACACTCAAAAATGGAAGCAAGGTGGGGTTTCTTCATCGTCTCATGAAACCAAGTGTCTTGAGCTCCTGAGAAAGGTCAGCGTCTCAGCACACAGGAATACTTAAACATTGCTGAATAAAACTAAATACAATTACAGGTATGTTTTTTGACCAAGAAAACAACATTATACCATTTTAGAAGGGCCCCTTTAAGTGTGTGGGTAGTCCAAACAGTGATGAGCAAAAACAATCACAGCAATAGCTCCATATGCGTTAAATTAGATGCTGGTGTATTATTTGATCATCTGTCTTTAAACAAAAGAAATCTCACCCAGGACGAAGAATGATAATGGGCACCATGATGACTGAGAATGAAGTCTCTGTAGAGAATAGACACCACTCTGTCATTAGATATAATAGAGCACGCAACTGATGAGACAATTACACATAATTATTCAGACCAATTTAGCACTTAAGAAGCTGGGTATGATTTTTGTACAATATGGATGCCATTTATATTGCCATGGAGATATTAAGGTTTGCGGAAAAAGCTTTATGCAAGGTGTAATTAGCTTTTAAGAAGTCCAGTATGACTTTTTCTATGCTACTAGTTTTAAGAGAGTATTGGCAATATGTCTCACTTATTAGTTAATGCATGTGGGAGTGAATGGTTGTCTGGTGGCATGTGTCTCTGTGTCAGCCTTTTGAATAACTGGCCACTGTCCATGGTGTTACCCACCTACGGCCTATAGTTGCTGGGATTGGCTTCAGTCACTAGACTACCAACGCTACAGGAAAACATTTACAGAGAAAGAACATTTACACAACATAACAATAGTGATAGTGTGTTTTACCTATGCCACCATCACAATTACAGTGTGTAGTATATTTCTCGCAAAGATTCATTCTGTCTCCTTATAACAATGTTTAGTAGATTCTTTTGATAAGACAGGAGTGTTTGTTTACTTCCTGTTGTCATCGTCACACAATAGCTATAAAAGAACAAGACGATCACGTAAACCTCAAATCAGCCATATCAGATCATTGTAAAAGAGAAAATCACTTTACAGACTGGAAGAATGCCAGGGTCATCCATGCTGAAAGTAACAAGTATCGCCGCTGGATCAGGGAGGCCATCGAGATCAGGAAACGTGCGCCAAGGGCCATGAACCGGGATGAGGGAGCGTACACTCTGTCCCACACCTGGGACGCGGTCCGGGAGAAGGTGTAAGACAGTAGGGGGTGTAAGCGTTCTCTATTGTCTGATAAAACCACCTAAGCCTACAAGACAAGTCACAGCACCATCACGTGACGCGTCTGACGATGACGCAGGTAAACAAACACTCCTATCTTATCAAAAGAATCTACTAAACATTGTGTAGTATATTTCTTGGGCCCCAACATTTAAATAAATAAAACAGCACCTAAAGATGTTTTTGTTCATCTACATTAAACCTTCACTATACTGTCTGACTAATAATACAGCTATGCTATAATGGTCTAAAAACATTTCCCACATCTTTGTTGGCCGTGTTTTCTGTTGCTCTTCTTCACTAAAGCCATTAGCCACAGTAATGGAAGGACACAAACGATGATTTGCTCCAAGATGGAGTACAAAAACATCAGTCTCTGGCTCCGGTCCACACCTTCACTCCAGCACAAATGTTACCTTGAGATTACAGAGCAGAGACTGTGCATTAAAATGAGAAATCAATCAACAGGCCGTGCAAAATATGATCACCTCTCGGCACATTCCTTTGAACATAACCTCCTTCAAACTGGTTATCCATGTATTGTATATGCTGGACAGAGGTGGGTAGAGTAGTCAATAATTTTACTCAAGTAAGTACCGTTACTTCAAAATAATGTTACTCAAGTAAAAGTAAAAAGTACTCATTCACATAATTAAATAGTAGGAGTAGAAAAGAACTGGTGAAAAACTACTCAAGTCCTGAGTGACTGTAATGTCAGATTATCTGTTTCATTTTATAGAAAAAAATACAAATATTTTGATATTTTCAAAAGATAAACTAAAAATGTAAATAATATTTAAAAAATTAAGGCACAAGGAACAGAATGTCCACGTCATCACATTTTTCACATAAAGCTTCTCTAACATAACACACAGAGGTGATAAAAGCACTCTTTTTAGATTTTAGTGTGACTCAAGTAAGAGTACAGTTACTTCAAAACATTATTACTCAAGTAAATGTAAAAGGTATTGTGCAGTAAAGCTACTCTATGGAGTACAATTTATTTAAAAAGATATTCAAGTAAATGTAACTGAGTAAATGTAATTCAGTAAATGTAACTGAGCAACTCTGATGCTGGACAAGTCACATCCACTAGTAACATTAAGATATTTTACACAAAGACCAGTGGCATGCCTTTATTGCATATATGATAGATTAGCCACATTGTTGGCAGGAATTGTATGGGATATTAAACAGAAAAACAAATGCTTGCTTTGGCTTATAGTGAATGAGGTAGTCCCAAACACATGGTCTAGGCAGATGGACTGTTTATGTCTTCACACATGCATAGAAACATCATGGCAAACGAGTCAAAATAGACAAATTGTTTTTTAACTGGTTCTCATTTTGGTCAAGTGGATGCCCTTGCTTTATTCAGGGGTTTGATTTCCAGATGTTGATCCAGCCAAATTATGTGCAGGTCCTAAGGTCTGTGGGGGTTTTGTTAGTAATTGCATCCAATGTAAAAACTGCCATGGGTAATTTGTCATTTATTTACCAGTGTTGCTAGTTAAACTAATCTTTATCAAGCCATAAGACGGAAATGCAGGGACTGTACGTTGGAAAACCAGAAAACCATGCTGCAAGGTGAAGTTAATGTGAAAGCTCTTTCCTTCACAGCACTTTCCAACCAAATCAAAAATGAGACTGGGCTCATGCCATAATTTAGTTACTTAATGAGTCTTTTCATCCTGAAGTAGCGCCATGCACACAGTCCAACTCTAGACTATTGGTATTCTTGAACCTGACTGATGGCTGGTCATTGAAAAATCAAAATGTCAGGTAAGGTTAAAAAATAGCACATATTTACATTATGGCTAGTAATGACTTTATATCCTCCTCCATTTGCATTTCTTGTATAACAATGCATCCGTCCTGAGCAATTAATATCACTGATCTGTATTTGAAAATCATAAAAGATACGCAGAAAAGTTAAGTAAAAAGAAAGCCGTAAGTAAAAGTTATTGATGTCCCAGTCCATGCATTGACTAAAAAAAGACCTTGAAGTAATTGAAGCTCCCATAGAAGCAGCCTGCCAAGTGATACAAAGGAGCCAAAAGTGCCAAAGAGAGATGTGCAGCAGGTGAGAGCTGAGACGGATGTGTGATGCAGCACTTATTGAGTGACATCCTCCGGCCAAAGAAAAAACTTGAGCACTGAAGATCTGAAAAAGGTTAGTGTATACTTTCTGTACGGCCGTGGACAGCTGTCAGGTGCTGAAGGCTGCACAGAGACACACCTTCAAGATGCCAGTTTAATCCAAAGACTGTATAAAACACGGACAGGTGATCTTTCTCTCCATCAGTCCCAACTTTTTTCAGATTCTTGTTTTATAATTCCTCTCAAACAGTTGTACTCAGTTGGTGTGAGGATTTAAACTAAAATGGGATTTTTGTAGAGATGCATCGATATGAAAATGATACTACAATACCAACATTTCATTAACCAGTTTCGCAGATATCGATTCCAATATTTAGTGATGTTTTCTGTGTTTTTACATCAAGGAAACTAAAACACTATCATAGAAATAATCACTTTTAAATGTATGCATTAACTTAACATAAATATGATCCCAAAATGTAAAACATCAAATATTAGAAGTTATCCTTTTTTCACAACGGGTTAACATTGGCCATAGATCAGGCCAATACCGATGGGCAACCCTTTACATATATTTTTGAATGAATTGGGCGTCGGTGGCTCACATGGGGGAGCGTGTTGTGGCAAAGCACTTCACCCACCTTGTCTATGCATAAATGTGTAAATGTGATTGGTGTGTTTGGTGGTGGCACAGTAGGACTGACATGTCTTTGTCAGATGCCCCCTAAGGCAGTTGTGGCTATAGAGAGTTAACTTGAATGAATGAATAATGGACTTTTTAAAGTACTATTCAAATCAAGGCTGATATGTTGGCTGTCAAAAAAAAAATAAATAAATAAAAATAAAAATAAAAATAAAAATAAAAATAATTTTAATTTTAATTTTAATTTTAATTTTAATTTTAATTTTAATTTTAATTTTAATTTTAATTTTAATTAGTTTCTTTTACTGGAGACTCCTCTGTTCTATAGCTGAGGTTTTAGCTGGTTTCAATAGAACTGGAACATTGCTTTTGTTCATGAAGCTTTTAGTGATTATGGAGCTAGGCAATGTGTGTATATATCACCAGCATGTGTTTGAATATAATTCAACCATTTCCAACAAAGTCACATAAACAACACTCTATGCATATAACCCCTCATAAATGATCGTGCTGAGGCTGGATGCCTGTTGACGATGACTATATCTCTGTAATGATTGTGTTGCAATTCAAATATGGTAACCTTTGCAGATATGTAAACACACTTAATAAATCATAGAGGTTTTAACTAACTAACTAACTAACTAACTAACTAACTAACTAACTAACTAACTAACCAATCTAAGTTCATAATGGACAAATGTCAATAGTTCAATATGTTTTCCAGCTTATTCACAAGTCAGCTTCTAGTCTTTGTTGCAAAAATATTGTTAAGCTATCTCTAATGGCTGGTTGTATGTAGTGATCTCAAAGTCAAATTTTCAAGTGGTCTTGAAACTCATCATATGACAACAATTGACAACAACCATCTGTTTTAACTCTTTTCCTGATAGAGGTTGTACAGGTGACTGGAGCCAAAATGAACCAAAAATGGGGAATAAAGTTAAAATAAAGAGCCATAAAAATGATTGAAAGATACTTTTTACGTTGGGTGACCAGCTGCATCCAGGAAATTGACTTGACTGCCTTGGAGAATATTCATGGCTACACCTGACTAGGCCCTGCCTTAGTTTAGCCGCACTTATGAATAGTTTTGAAAGCCTGTGTGGATCCCTTTAGGCCCATTGTCAATGTGCCCACAGTCACAAGTTCTGACAAGCCAGTATCTCCGGAGACTGCTGCCTAATGGTGTGGAGCCTCCCATCTTCTTATTCTTGATGTATCAAAGACGTATTCTTTCTAAACTGTTTAAGATCATGGGGCTAATAGCTACTCACTAATGGTCACCCTATTAGATTTGAACTCACATTCACTTCATGCTGTCAAACTTGATCTGTCAGCGAACAGTATAGTGACATTCGAGTTATTTATGCACTACATGTTAAATCCAATTCAAACTTCAATTGTAAAGTAGCAGTTAAAAATGGCAGGGTTTCATCAAGTACATTTATATTGTAAGTCAGTGCATGGCTTCAAAAATTTACAAAGTACTTCTCGAAAGTTGTAAGTATATTGCGGTGATAAAGACAATCGTTTAAAGTGGAACTACACAACTGGGTCAGATCCATAGTAAACCAAAGCCAAAATTTGAAAGGCTTCTACACAAATGAGCAGTGCCTGGTAGAGACAGAGGGGCTGGGCAAAGGTTTGGGGTGAATGTGGTATGAGCCATGATCTCAAATCAAACTCCTGATTGTCACAGGTGTGTCTCTAAATGAGACAAGGGCCTGTAAAAGCCTGAGGGTCTGTGACATAGACATGTACCATGACATAGTTTTGACCAATAGGAAAATTGAACTGCAGTGGCCAACGTTTAACCTAAAGGGTGTTCATTTAGCTTCAGGGTTTAGTTACTCTATAATTATCTGCTAAGCTTGGCCAGCCATACAGATTCGGCTTTGCAAACAGAATAGGGTCTAATCTCTTCCCATCATAACAATTTACCACCTTAGTACGTCTTCTCTGCATTTTTTATCAAGCCGTTGGACTGCTGATAACACAGAGATAGTACCTATACGTCTAGGCTTCATCTGTTTATCCCAAAATGCAATGTAGTGTTTTACAAAGAGGACTTGTATGTTCTTATACTACAGGATTTACTTAAAGGAAAACAATGCAATTTTGTTTTTATTTTAATTAAACTTGACAAGAGTTAAACCAAACAGACACTAAACAGATGCAAGCCTACAGTATGTGTGGTTCTGTAAATAAACTCTGATGGTGTACCTTTGTAAGTGTTCCTCAATACTGCTGCTGTATGTTAAAGTAACAGTCACCAAAGGTCAAACTAGAGGTCATGCTCCAGCAGAGCCCATTTTATACTAATATTGTTCTATGCACTTCTGCCCTCAGCTGAGAGAGATAAGTGAAATAATTTGTGATATTTTTTGCTGTTGTGTGCTAAGGGATTAAAAATTCTGTTCACTTAAATTAAATTCAACATGAGCTTACAACAGAGGGGCTCTATTTTGGTAACTCAAGGGCAGAACATTGTGTGAAAAGGGAAAGGGCGTATAATATGGCCCATTTTGTATCACGCTAACAGCCCACCATAATCTCAGTTTAGAGTTCAGTACAAATCCTTTATTATAAATGATTCATGTTGGTGTGATGAGGAGAAATAGCATTTATATATTTTGTATGCATTTTATGTTTATGTGTGTACGCCTTATGTTTAGCTTACATTAAACATGACAAATACACCATACCATTCTATAGGCCAGGGGTTCCCGGGGGGTCGTGAAGCCCCAACTGGGGGTCACGAAATGATTTACAGAAATAATTATTTGTTGATTTATTCTAATAAATGACATGTTAGTCATAACTGTTGTGTATTTCAAAATAAACCATGCAAATAAAAGCATCACACATGTTTTTATATACAGAAGCCTATTTTTGCCTTGAGGACATTTGTATATTTTAACTCCTCAGGGACAGGGGGTCCTGAGGCTTTTGTGCCATTATTTTGGGGGTCCCGGTCTGAAAAGTCTAGGATCCCCTGCTATAGGCTACTGCTAATCACACAGCAAATGCTTAACTATCTGTTAACCTGTTAAGTTACAATGTCAAAGAATTAACACCTCAAAGCTAGTAGTATCAATCCCCTAATGATAGGGCATGTGGCACCTCAGTGTAGGTCACCTAGGTACCTCACTAAATATGTAAAGTAAAGTCTGCTTTCTCTTATTTAGTCATGGCACAAATAAACATTAAGTACAGGTTAGTGCCTAGTTAATATAAGTCCTAATGTATTTCAGAATCTTTACATCAGTGTGCTTCTTCTCCTGTGTGCAGAAATGTCTCGTCAAGGTGTATACTGCCTAAGAACCATAGCTGCATTTATACATATAGAGGGAAATGAATGGCAGCAGAAGTTGAATTATACTAGTCACAAAAAGTTAGGGATAGGGATATACATTTGACTGAAATCTGTGGAGAATTGAAAATGCTGATGCCACAGTGATATTACAGCATATCATGACAGCAGAGTAATGAATCTTATGGGCAAATTCAACTGAAAGACTACCGGTAGCTGCTGCATCAACCGCTCCACCTATCACCTGGAGCTCCTCCCAGCTCTCCACCAGCCGCACCTCTACCTCAGCCTATCCCCGCTCAGCCGGCTGCTTTTAAACCA
>JAVQKC010168441.1:0-22830 GCA_036025475.1 Philypnodon macrostomus
GTTTTTATATTATCTTTTAATTTTCACATTTACCGCTAAAATAATGAAAAGAGACTATGCAACGGACACAGTGCAACATAGCGCCGCACAGCGCTGCACCGCCTACATCCGGAGGCCAGGTTTGACTGGGCCTCAGATGAGGGCGGTGCTCTCTCTTTATGTCACTATTAAATGTTCAAATACAAATACTATATGAACTCAATTTTCATAGTTTAGCTGATTTATATAATAAGCTGTGTTTTTGTCAGCAACTTTATTTCTGTATAATGTGTTTCTTGTGCCATACAATCGGTGGCGTAGAAGCATAAGGGAGGTCGACACTTCTCCGGCCTCATGTTAAGCCATTTACATGTAGCGTGTCAAGTGCGGAGTCATAAATTTTTTTGTTCTCACCTTGTCATAGGAAGACTTCTACAAGCAGGGCATCGATGCGTTGGTTCAGAAGGAACGGCGCATGGACTTCATTTATAAGTAAAAGTAAGACTGTAATTACATTTTTTAAAATTTAATCTGCTTGTTTGTGTGCTACTTGTGAATACGCTGCTCTGGAGGGCTCATATGATGTTTGTAAATTTGACTGGTGACGTCAGTGCCTCCCCAGCCATGAACCTCACCGGACGTCACTGGTGTTGACAGCATTTTAAATCTAAAAAAAATCCTCCTCGCAGAGCTACAAATGAAAAAAAGCAACATTATCCTGCAACTGAGTCCGTTCAAGGTTGCCCAGACAACTGCTAGTATCATTTCCACTTTAGGAAATCTTTCTGTACTTTTTCTGAATTGATAGCATATTATACTATATTCAAAATAATAATAAAGCTCTCTGTCCTAATCTCAGAAACAAGAAACTGTAGTTAGCATTAAGCTAGAGTATATTGGAAGGCTGGACAACATCTGAACATTGTGCTCAGAGTCAGTTCTAAAGACCCAGATTCACACCCAAAATGTATCATCTGTTTATTTTATTGGCCAACAACAAAGGTCAGTACTAAAGCATCCTCATTTCTACCACTAGCCCCAATGGGAACATGTTAAATTGGCTAGTCAAAAAAAAAAAATGCAAAATTTCAGCACATTTGGCCAACAGAGTAAAACGTGACTCCAGCAGTGTCCATGTCCAAGATGGCAGGACTTGACAAGGCTCAGAGCTTGTCAGTCAAACAGGCAGGAGCTCTGGTCAGCAGCCTCTGTGCCCTGGCTTCATGTGTCTGTGTGAGGGCTGACTGGAGCTGGGACACTTCCAAAACATAGAAGCACATCTGCTGCAGCCATTCCTACATCCACTGCCAGGTACCGGTCTGATGTATCTTCCTCTGTAAATGCATTCTTTATAATTCGGATTGCACAGTCCTCTGAAAACCCGGCTCACTATACTGCTTAGTTCTGAAGGCATATGATATTTAAAGACTGAAGATTCAATGTCAAAGTTTTATTGCTATTCTATATTGTTTTGACTGTACATTCTGTGGATTGGAAGCAAAGTGAAAAGTCATTTTGAAAAGTGTAGCCACTGGTAGACCTGGAACAATGGTAACAACAAAGTAAAACCAATATGGACGTCATTAGCATGTTAGGTCAATACTGCAGTCCTCATGTTGGGTGCACAAACAAAAGAGCGCTCTGTCTATTTTTGACCAAACAAACTCTAATTTCAATAATTTAGTATCTCTCACTTCCCGACCATTGCTGTGGTTCAGTGAGTTCTGCTGCATAAATGAACATCATATTTAATAAAGTTATGGCCTTTTCTGAATCTCATTGTATGTCCAGTGCAAGTGTCTGGAACCTGTTTAAATAATAACTGTCCCTCAGGCCATTTATATACATTTCTGCCATGTTTTTTTCATTTTGCACTGTATTATCTTTCTGCATTGTTTCTTTCTCTCTTTCTTTATACTTTTGTAGAATATAATGTTTGTCACTCTTGAGGACCACTCAACTATTGACACCAACGTCAGCTCTATACAAACCTCCAAAATGTACAAATCCCCAAACTGATTGAACATTTGATCGTTTTGAGCAAAGCTAAAGTGGTTTAAAGTCTATGCACAAAAAATTTGTCAATCAGTTTTTGTTCCTTGTACATTTACGACTCCCAAAAGGCAAAGCAAAATGGAGGGACAGTTCTTTTGAAAACTCAATTCAGGCCAAAAGTTTCTGAGCTAAAATGATTTGTGATGCTATTTCTTTAAACTGAATAATCATCTCCAATCCCTTTCACGACACCAGTCTGTGATCCAGCAGATGCTCGGCTAAGCACATATTTTTTAATGTGTAGTTGCCATGGTTTCGCCTGAAGTCCCATGATCTGAGCTCCATATGTTCTCCAGTCCCATGACTGCGCCAATATGTGTTTAAAATCATTTGTAGTCCCACCCTCTACTCCTCCTGCTAGACTGCATGTGTGTGTCTGTGTTTATAATCCAGAGGTTGTGAGTTTGTCGCTCTGGGGGCACTTGAAATGTGCGACACCTCCTCTTGCCCACATGTCTGTTCAAATAAGACTGTTGCCACGATGAGTGTTTGTCAAATGGCAGCTGCACCATCCAGCGTTGTGTTTTATGGCTGCTGGATGACAGTGGAAAGGACAGGCCCACTCACAAACTGTAGAAGTCAATATACTCCACACTCATATGGAAGTAGAGAAATGTGTGGATATCATTCAATGCTGCTGTGCAAGAAAGATGATGCTAAGTTCTTTTCAGCTGCTCTGCTTCTATCAGTGGTCAGAGCGTTGGATTTGCATGGTACTTTGTTTGGGTTTTGAGGCTAGAGAAGATACCGGATGAACATACTTTGAAGATTTTGAGAGATCAATGTGGGATTTGTAATAAAGATTATATTATTACATGGTTTATTTAGCTCTATGCCTTAAATTGAAGCATTTAAAAAGCACAGACCTCTATTATCTATGGATTTATATAGCACTTTGCAGTCTCACACTGGTGCAGTAAGCTACCTCTGTAGCCACTGCAGCCCTGGGGCAGACTGATGGAGAAGTGGCAGTGATATTGTGCCATAACCTTTCCACACACAGAATTCCAGAAATACATGGGGAAGTTATTTCTCCCGGCCTATTACTGACTCAGTTATGTTTCTAACTGAAAAACAAATGGATCTGTAAAGTTGTAAGGCCAAGGGACTACAGCCAACGTCAATGGCCTTGTCTGGGTGCATGCACGGTTATTTTAGAAACAAAAAACATACTAGTTAAACCCAGTGGCAATCTGAAGTCAGGAGAGACCTGCATGTTCAGTGACGAGCATCTTCAATTGTTAAATACTGGTTGCAATAATTTGGCACATATTGATTCACTATTGGCTGCAGTTGTCTATTCAATTCAATTCGATTCATATAGCCCTATATCACAACAAAGTTGTGTCAGAGGGCTTCACAAAAAGAGATGTATGTAAACAATAAACAAGGTCATTGTAAACAATAACAGAGTTAACAGACAATCAATAAACACACAACAAACTGCCTGTCCTTAGACGGCATTGCGGTCAGGGATAACTCCAAAAACCCATTTGTTGGAAAAAGAGAAACCTTAGGGAGAACCACATGATAGAGGGATCCACTCCCAGGACGGACAGGCTATAGATGTGTCCAGGAGTGATGGATGAGGTCCTTGTGCTGAGAGAGCTCAATGTGTGTGTTTTGTGTGTATGGATTCAGCAGGTTTAGGGGGACATCCAGATGAATGAGGAGATGCAGCTGGTTTGGTTGGGGGTGGGTATACGGGGTATATGAGAAAATGAATAACAATGATTGATCAATCTAGGTCCCTCAATGTCTGTGTGTTCGCCCAGTGTTGTTGATGTATTGGTACATAAATTGGTGACTTGCAATTGCCTTTAGAAAAAGAATATGCCATTAGCAAATATGCATTAGCGAATGTGACATTAAATAGTTTTCTGCCAGTATTTGTCTCTCTGTCAGCCCCGTGATAAAGGTGTACTCCACAGGCCCATATGACGTGCACCCTTGACTTAGAGGCAGATGAATAAATGATTGTTTAATCAGGTTCACATCCAATTTTTTATGCATTTTGAAAGTCAGTCAACTAAAAAAAAAAAATACAAATAAATAATGAATCAAGTAGACTACATGTCTTTTTGGGAAGATAAAACTAGAATAATTTGTCATTCTTAGTACCTTGCAAACTGAAGATGCAAAAATGATGCAATCCACAAAAACATCACCAACAAAAGTGTACGCGTTTGATCCATAATCAGTTTTTGTGTCTCTCAAGGTAGAGTGAGGATTATTAGGCTCATAAAATAAAAATGCATGAACCACATCAGAGAACACACCCGCCTTAAAGGGGTACTATGAAATGATGTACTTACTTTTCTTACTTCAGAGTCAGTGTGATCCTATTTGACTTGTTGTGGGGTGAATGAAGCTCCCTTGCTAGGATGAATGTCTCTGGAAATCTGGGGTCAAGTCACAGTGCTAGCCAAAACCACAAATTACTTTGAAACAGGCTTTTACAGAGAGAGCTCCAAGAATAGATACATTTTGTCTGAAAGGCCACATGGGGTTTAAAAATGTGCCAAGTGGGACGGCTGATATTGTATTCTTTGTAAACTGCAAGCATTTCTTGACAGATGAGACATACAGCCTTCGATCGGACCTCAGTGAAGAAATGTGTTGATGTGGAGTTAACTGGTTACTGCAGGTTATAACAATGTCAGTGATAAATTGGCAATATTTTATCATTTAAAAAATATGAGAAAATGCTTGCCAGGCCGGATTAAAAAGCCCAACAGGCCGCATGTGGCCCCTGGGCCGTAGTTTGCCCCACCCTGGTCTAGAGTCTATATATAAAGTCTATATTCTTTGTGTTTTTTCTGTGGACAGTGCTAGTGTGTGAAACTGTAGGGGGAGCTCTGTGAAGGAGAAATGTGACTAAAACCAGTGAAAAGTTGCATAATGCTCCTTTAACTATCAAAATAATAGATATATAAGCCAGTTGTGCATGGTGCATAAGGTACATATAGCCTTCTGTTGTCAATGATATAGTGATTTAAGTGAGAGGCTCTCAAAAAGATGAATGGAATCACCTTGCCATTATTTGTAGAGCCGCATGTGAAAAAAGGCCTGTCAGGTATGCCGCATATTATACTGCTTCTCCTTCAGATGCAGAATTCGAAATGTGATAAATATTTATGACTATGCCTTCTGTCGTAAGGTTGATGCAAACGTTAATACATTCAACTTACTGACCAAAAGAAACGGCAAACAGACTCAGATTCTTAAAGTTTGATATAAGAACGGGAAGAAACAGACGAGGTACTGTAATTATTGAACTATTTTAATCATTAAAGAATATTGCAGAAGTCAGAGCTCAGTCAAGATGATTTACTATGTCCTGTTTTGACTTGCTGATGCAATTCACCCAGCTTAAGAGTGTTATTTCAGCATCAGGCATTCAACAAATTGTATGGGGATTGCTTTTTTTTTTTTGGCTGTGCACAATACACTCACTGGCCACTTTATAAGGTAGACCGCATCACTTGCTTTGTAAGCTTTAACCGCTAATAAGCCTATCAAATCACATGAGGTCAATTTGATGAGCATGCACATATGCAAGGATCAGTGACTTACTGTACATGGTGTGATTGTTGGTATCCAGGATTTCACATACAACCATGTCATATACAAAACCAACATCTATAGTGAGCGACAGCTCAGGGGGTGAAAATACCTTGTTGATGCCAGAGAATTGCTAGGTTTCAGGTTCTAAAACGTGTACATTAGGTTCCCCCTTGGGGCCAGGACTCCCCTCTCAAAGGGGTCAAAGGTCAAATAAATAAATAGGTCAGAAAAATAATAAATGTGGTGATGTCATACCCTCGGAGGGGTGGGCAGGAGCCAGGATTATATATATCTATATAGAGATAGAGATAGAGAGATAGGAACTACATGGGATTTTTATTAGAAATATCCCCCCCAAAAAAATCCACAAATGTTGAATTTAATCATTTTTATTAGTGACACTCTCCATTACACCCATATCTATCCAAGTACACACAACATCTGCATTTTCCTGCCCCCCACCTCCCATTGAAACGTATAGGGCTATAGAATGTTGTGATGTCACCTGCAACCCAGCAATAGAAACTGATTTCAGATAATAGAAAAAAAACACTAGCTCAGAAAACCACCCATTACATCAAGGGCTACAGTGAACTATCTCCATGAAGTCTACCTAAAAAGTGGCCGGTGAGAAATGGTCCTTTTAAAAGTTTGTGCTGGTGTTTTACTGCTGCATTATACTTTGATCACAGCTCGTTTTTGGAGAAAGCTTGTTTCATTTTACAGTTTGCTGCAGGCACCGTCTTAAGGATCTAAAAGTACACTCACGATTTACCGTATATATCCTGACTGCACCTCCACAACGCCCCGAGATAAATGCTAAACTGGGACTAGCTGCGGGTAAAGGCAAATACCACCACATTCTGTCGCTTACAATTTCATTTACCTGGCCCGGGGCAACAAGCTTTGTCATCATGAATATAGAAAGCACACATATATAATAATAATAATAATAATAATAATAATAATAATAATAATAATGCATTGGTTTTATATAGTGCTTTTCTAGACACTCAATTTCATGGATTATTCATTCACTCGGTGGCGAGAGTGTGGCCTACAGCCCTTCCTGACCACCACAGTCACACAAACACATTCATAAATGGGCAAAATGGTGGTGTCACATCGACAGTATTCGGACAGGATTCGAACCGGCGACCCTCAGAGCGAACACTGTCACTGCCGCCCCAAATGTCATTATACTGTCCTTAACCATCCGTATATAGGGACCTTTTCAAAACATGTCTTCATAGATGTATACTTAGAGGTAAGAGCGCGACAATGGCTTTTTTATATTGTGAAAGTTCATAAATCACTTTCAGTCTCCAAAGTCCCACAGGTGACAGTTGACATTTAAACTAACAGGGTCCATTATGGTGCTAGGAGCATGAGTAAACAGTTGTGTTTCTCAAAGTCTATCTTAATCTGGTTGATATGGAGACGAAAAAAATGCAGTGGATCAGTGCTTTTCAAATAATAGTCTGTACAGAAGTAAAGCTTTGAACAATTAAACTGTAGTGATTGGTTGCTATACAAAACACACTTTTATTGTGCCTGTGATATAGAGTCAAAGTGGCACTCTTATGAGAGCCACTTTGCCCAGCAGCAGAACCATCTCACTCCCCTCCATTGCCTCCTTTGCAGTACATACATCTCACCCCTGTTGCCCATCACTACTTTAGCAGCAGAACCATCTCACTCTCCTCCATTGCCTCCTTTGCAGTACATCCATCTCACCTTCTTCCTTCATCACTACATTAGCAGCAGAACCATCTCACTCTTCATCACCTTCCCATGTGTTTTCACTCATTTCCTCCATCACTGCACTACCTCAGCAGCAGAACCACATTGCTCTCTGCCTCATCACCATCTCTGCTACAGTATCATCTCCTCCTCACTATCTATCACTGTATTAGCAGCAGAGCCATATTAGCAACAGAACCATCTCACTCCTCAATTGCCTCCTTTGCGATACATCCATCTCACCCCTATCCTCCATCACTACTTTAGCAGGAGAACATCTCACTCTCCTCCATTGCTTCATTTGCAGTATGTCCATCTCACCCCTCTCCTCCATCACTACCTTTTATAGCAGAACCATCTCACTCTTCACCACCTACACATGTTTTTTTCACTCATTTCCTCCATCACTGCACCACCTCAGCAACGCAGCCACATTGCTCTCCGACTCTGCTACAGTATCGTCTTACTCTTCCCCTCCGTCACTATCTATCACCTTATTAGCGGCAAAACCATCTCACTCTCCATTCCCCCATTGACTGTTAAAGACTTGGTCAATGTTTGTGGCATATTTTTAGAGAGTGAATGAGAGCGCACTTGCATTTTGTGTTGCCCTCCCCGATGCAAGTCAATGGGACACCAGAGCCTTTTTGGGCAAATTGTGATGACAGGTGAAGTCCTTACAAAGCCGTGGTCATAAATAATAGATACAATGCTACTTAATTGCATCTGTCTTTGGATTTATTGATGTCCATATAAATAATTCACAGGCACATGGGTGCACGGGTGGGTGGTGGGTGCATAAGTGGGTGGGGCGCGGTAGATTCACTCAGTTGTGGAGAAAAAGCCACAACAGGTTTAGATGTGAGAATGTACTAACATGGTGACTGCATAGGAAAAGCAACATAAAGAATTGATACTGTTGATGCTTCATGTACTGTCTAAATATTACGCCTAATGACACACGCCAGAACCGGAGTGCAAGAGTGCTGGCTTCACAAGAGGGAGTAGTTGAGTATGTCAGCAGTCTTTCCAGGCCAAGGTCAGGGAGGGTAGTCTGCCTCAGGGCGGGTTGGCAGAAGCAGCTCAGAGCATGGCAAAGTAGATTGGAATATGAGAAAATGAAAGAAGATGGCAGGAGGGCTAAAGCAGGGGGCTGGTAGCCGAAGGGGAGTAAGGATGCCGGAACCATAGTAAAGGAAATGACTTACTATAAATGAAAACACACCTTGGAGTTGGAGGAAAGAATTCATTTTTATAGAAAATAACTTCAAATCTCAGCCTTGTGCATGTGCTGCTGTGGAAGCCGTTGGAGGATTTAATAATAGACTTCCATTTATTTAGATGTGCCTCACAACAAGTCCATTATTCACATTACAGTCACACACTCGTGGCAGTAAGCTACCAACCACAGCTGCCCTGGGGCACAGAAAAAAAACAGTAAAATAGCTGCCATATAGCCCTAAATGTTTTATGTTACATTTATGCTCCTATGAAATGTTCTCCCACTGTCTTTTCTATTTACAGCAATCTATCAAAACAGCACAGAGTATAATAGGATATGGCATATTGAGGTATACTGTGAAAAAAGTAGTGAAATTCTCACCTCTGAAAATGAAGAAGAGCATTATAAAACCTTACATCTTACATTAGTCAGGGAGGGGAAATCTGAGCGAACGCACTCAAGGATAGAGAAAAGAGGACGACTTCTGAAGAGTGTTCCTTCTACCGTCTTTCATTCTCACGTCTCTGTCAGCGTCCTTGAAGCACGGAGGGAACATTCACTGCACAGAAGAGACAAAAGACCAAAAATCACACACTCCCACCAATATGCTTGCTCAGAACACAGAAAAACATGCAAAACTTCAGCAGGAATTTGCCATGCACATTTATTTGACTTTTGGTGAGGTTTCTATTATTCACAAGTCATAGAGCTCTCCCAATGTTGTGTCTTTGCGGGCTGTACACTTAATTTTAGCAATGTTCAACCATTCTCATTATGTTGGAGGATGTGACTTCTTTATTTATTCTATACCACAACACAAAACCCCTAGTTTAGTCCTGATTTAGACCTGGTTTAGTCCTGATTTAGACCTGGTGTAGACCTGGTTTAGTCCTGATTTAGACCTGGTGTAGACCTGGTTTAGTCCTGATTTAGACCTCGTGTAGACCTGGTTTAGTCCTGATTTAGACCTGGTGTAGACCCAGTTTAGTCCTGATTTAGACCTGGTATAGACCTGGTTTAGTTCTGATTTAGACCTGGTGTAGACCCTGTTTTTTTTCCTGATTGAGACCTGGTGTAGACCTGGTTTATATTTGATTTACACCTGTTTTAGTTCCTGTCCAGTCCTGATTTATACTCGTGGCTTTGTGAGTTAGGGTTAGGGTACATTTTTTACTTTTGTTTTCTGAGATTTCTCTATAATATATGTTCTGACTAGTGCGGCCCGGGGCCGACATGCAGCCCTTGACCATGTCTGGCCCGCAGAAGGCATGGTAGAACAATAATTAACACAAATTGTAGGAATTGTACAGTATAATTCCTAATTTAAAAAGGCACAATTCACATTTGTGCCTTTGTTACTGATGGCAACAAACAAAAATTGCATTCATTTAAGTCATAGTCCATGTCAATGCATTAAACTAGCTTTGACCTACCACAAAAAAGTAAGCCCTTTTATGACTTTATGTGTTTATTAAATTGTATAATAGACTCTAAAAAGGATGTAATTGCCCACCCCTGCCTTAGATTATAGTTTAAATATATCCATAACCATAAAGTAAATTATATCCCTATATGTACCTTAACTCCACATTCTCCTTTATTCCCAAATATAAGCTTTTTCTTAAACAGGCCTATTCTCAGGCTTATTCTATCTTTCTATTTGCCTCATGATGGCTTTTGTGCAGCTACAAAGATCCATTCATTTTGGTGTGTATGAAAAACCCACACAGGACAGTCATCAAAGCAGATTATTCATGTTCACCATATTCTGACGATCGCTATTTCCTTCTTTGATTTTTTTTTTGTGTCTTATAGTGCCAGCCACCCACAGAAAGGGTAAGGTATAAGCAGTGAGAAACAAAGACAGGCTTCTGCAAAGAGGAATACAGCGTGTATGTGGAGCTAAGACATGTGTTTATTATTATTCATTTCTGCTTTATTTAGCACAGGTAATGAATAATTCCTACTTTTAAAGAAACGATTGAGAACTGTGCATGTTTTCTGAGTTTGCCCAACTCTAAGTTCAGATGTGTAATTAAAAAATATGGCCAGCCTCATGACTAACCCTGCAACTATGAAGCACCTGCGACCCCGAAATGCATGAAAATCTCCACTGCATTGCAACAAGTGTGGAGATGATCAACCTCATTCATATTGACAGTGTAGATCAGCCAGCCAATAACAGCATCAGAAATGCACAAATATGACATTCATTGGTGGTGGAAAATCTACCTCTGCAGCCACAGCTGAACTGTGTGGCAGTCAAACCACCCCTACAGCTTTTCTAACCCTGGGGATCAAACTACCATCCTTCTTGTTTGTGTGCACCCGGCTCCAGCTCTGCTCCCCAAGGTATTTGTTGTAGTTATTGTTGTGGTTGTTGTGGCTGTTGTTATTATTGTTGTGTTTTTTGTTATTGCTGTTGTGGTTCTTGTGGTTGTTGTTGTTATTGTTGTGGTTGTTGTTATTGCTGTTGAGGTTATTTTTGTGGTTGTATTGCGGTTATTGTGGTTGTTGTGACTTGTTATTATTGTTGTGGTTGTTGTTATTGCTGTTGTGGTTGTCGTTATTGCTGTTGTTATGGTTATTGTGGCTGTTGTGACTGTTGTTGTGGCTGTTATTGTGGCTGTTGTGACTGTTGTTGTGGCTGTTGTTGCGGCTGTTGTTATTGTTGTGGTTGTTATTGCTGTTGTTGTGGCTGTTGTCACTGTTATTGTTGTGGTTATTGCTGTTGTTGCTGGTGCTGATGTTTTCCCAACAGATGATTCCTAACACAATATTAAATAAATCATTTTCAAAAATGACACACTTTGTGATTAATGAATTGAGAATAAGTGTTGCTTGGTTACATCCTGATGCTGTTTAATTTCTGATAAGAAAACTAATTGGAGCATGCAGTGACACTCATTGGATTTGATGTCTGTTTACTATTATTTAGGCCACTGTCAGATATGTTTGATTAACTTTGATGAATTACTCACTCCAATTAAAAATGTACCTAAGGCATTGTCAGAGACATGAAGGTACAGTAGCATCGTACAATAAAGACTTTTAAATCCAAACATGCTTGATATTTCAACACACGGCATGGGATGTTTGCAGAATTAAGAGCAATGCAGTACCATATTCTGATTACCATTTCATTTGGATTTCAACCGTACATCTACAAAGAGTAGCGTGAAGGTCATTCAAATGAAGTTGTAGAAGCAAAACAACAACTGGAGGATTTGGCATTAGTGGTTCTCCTTATCTCATATACTACTGTATATATGGCCACAAGGTTGAGAAGATGTGTTCTATTAGTTCAAGGAAATTCATTTAAGTAGAAAGAGGTATAAAAAGATAATAAAACAAACAAATAGCCTTTAAGTTGATTTTTCTTGGTAAATAATTGAATTACTTTTTAGAATTGAAAGTCATGACCTGGTGGGTGTATCGGTGCTGCCATTTCCCTCCTAATGACTGAATTGCAAAAACATGGGTGCTGTCTTGCTGTTACTTTAACCTTTACTTATTTTTAATCTTTGGATGAGTGAGTATATAATTGTTAGTCTGGAAAGAAAACTGCATAAATTTGCATCTAAGTGGTAGAATAAGTGTATATCAAAGTGCACGTCAGTCATAATGCAGAAGCTGATGTACTGTAGACAAGAGACATCACGCATAGCATAGAAAAGGACATAAACACAGTGGTTTTATGGGTGTAATCGGGTGTTTTAGTGCATCTTCACGAGTGTGTCCTCGACTGACTTGAAAATGCATTAGCAACAACGTCAGAGGCAGATACTGACTTTGACCAGAACTAATGCAATTCTTTACACTCATAGTGCTGTATGTGGAAACCATCTCACTCTCCTCCATAACCATCTCCCCAATACCAGAACCATCTCAATCTACTCAATCATCATCTCAGAAGCAGAAACTCCTCACTCTTTTCCATTACCCCCTCAGGATGAGAACCATCTCACTTTCCTTCATTAACTAGCCTTTGTCTTATAAAATCCTTGATAATACAGCCTAGAGTACATGTAAAGATTCCTGTTTATTCACTATTTTATTTCAATTATTTCAATATTGTATAACAGTGTTTCTCAAAAAACACAAAGAAAAAACTGATTTGATCACAGGCCTAGTCCACATCAATGGCAAACTTGCTTTTAGATGCAATACACTCTATATCACAAAGACTCCAAATTGGTGGCAGATGCAAACTTTGGTGCTTTGTGTGAAACCCTTAGATAACCAGGGCCAATAAATGTGAGTGCAGACTACAGTACATAAATTCTGATGTTTGAACCAAAAAGGCGCCTTGTGTCCTGATTGTTATACACACACCTCATTAGGTATACCTTAGTGGTCTCAGTGTGGTCTTCTACTGCTGAAGCCTATCTGCTCAAATGATATTTAGACGTTGGTTGTAATAATGGTTAATCTCAATTTCTGTTGCCTTCTTCCATTCCAAACAGTCTGGCCTTTCTCCTCTCATCTCTGGCTTCAACAAGGCATTTGTACCACAGAATAACCACTCACCGGACTTATTTTCTCCTTTTAGGACCACCAGACTGTTGTGTGTGTGTGTAAAATCAGTTAAATTGCCTCCCTCTATTCTGATGCTTGCTTGAACATCTGGAACTTTCACCTCCACCTAAGCCTGTCAAGGTGAAGGGGATATCCAGGGGAAAAACAGAACCAAAACACAGGCTGCGAGGATAATTTTAATAATCTAACAGAAACAGTAACAAATGGTGTCCAAAAACAGGAACAAAACTTACTTCAAAAACAGGGAAACTGGAGACTGGGGCTCATGAACAGAGACAACATTGACATAGATACACAATGCACAGACCCTGAACAGGGGAAGACACAGGGACTAGGAAGTGAGCAAAACCAAAACAAGTCACCAAACATAACAAAATAAAACAGGAACAAGAGAACATGACAAAGCGTACCTTATACAGCTGCCAGTGAGTGTATATCTGCAATCATCGTATCATCCAATTACCACTAATAAAAAGTGATCAGTGGGCTTTTGAATATGGGGGTTATAGTGATGTGTGCTGACAGCAGGAGAGGCCAGTTTGCTCCATGAGGTGAAGATTCTATTATATAATTTCTGCAGAGGCTTATCAGAGTTATCTAACCAAACACATGTGATTGGCCATTTGAACTTTGTAACACTGATATGCCCTGATACTTGGCCTTAACACTGCATGCCAAACTGAAGACAGCTTCGAGAATGGCTAATGTTAGGAGAGAAGGTGTTAAAAAAATGACCCTGAATTGTCAGATTTGGTAGAAAACTAAACAAGAAATGTGTGTTTGGATTTTACTGCAATCAGGTTTGTTCAGATTCTTTTAAGTGTTGAATGTGTGTCATTTAACAAACAACTTCACCCAGAGCTACATTTCCTCTGCCAGAAAATATCATTATAGCCACACACTTTTTATCATTGACTAGGCCAGTGTGGAACAACAGGAAATATGAGTGACAGAAGTTTTGTGATCCAGATTTTTTGTATAAGCTCTGCATATGTGTTCAGCTCATACCATTCACAGCACAAACTTTGTAATTCTTAAGGGCATAAAGCTAACAAACTAGCACTCTAAAAAGCTCACAGGTTGTTCCATTATATGTTGTTCTTTATTTTGAACTATAATATAAAATCCTCAAAGTCTTTCCATTTGTTTGTCTTTGTGTCTGTATGCCTGTGAGTTTTTAGGATGTCTGCTCACAGTCTGGAATTATGATTCTCACTGTGTGACCCAAGTTCAGATGTAAGGTGTTTGTAGAAACTACCAGTGTTTTTTCAGTTCAGTATTATTTATTACAAATGCCACACATAAGATTACATGATAATGCTTTTTTACAGATTAGAAACAGGGACTGTCTGCCCTGTGAACAACTGAAAACTAACAGTGAAATCTAGTTTTATTAAACTAGTGGGGGTGTTTTCATCAGATGTTGGACCTCATCCGTCACTCCCATTTTGTTGGGCAGTGATGTTATCTGCTAAAGGTCGTTGTGTCTCATTTCAAGATATATAAATATGTATATACATATACATATATTTCACTGATATATATATATATATATGTATATATATATATATATATATATATATATATATATACATATATATATACATATACAGTATCAAAGGGTGTATATATATACATATACAGGTGGAGGGTTAGGGTTAGGGTTAGGGTTAGAGGTGGACAGTTTCTTGTGTTCTCTGTAAATTTAAATGTTGATTTGGAGGATGTATGCATTTTTTTTCTATAGTTGCTTTAAAAAAGCACATTTGAACAACATTGACCATATATAATGTATCTAACTGAATGAGTGAACTAGGCCTGTGCTGTCGTCCCCGACAAGGTAAGGTGTATATCGACAAAACGGCCCCATATACGTCTGTCCCTATACGTCTGCCCCATACGTCTGCCCCATATGTCACCAACGGGCACCTTAATCAGACATTGTGTGATTTCTAAGGGTTTTTATATTGTTAACGAGCAATTAAGAGGCCTCGCCCCCAAA
Source organism: Philypnodon macrostomus (assembly GCA_036025475.1). Classification (NCBI taxonomy): domain Eukaryota; kingdom Metazoa; phylum Chordata; class Actinopteri; order Gobiiformes; family Eleotridae; genus Philypnodon; species Philypnodon macrostomus. The sequence continues at coordinate 15,108 of JAVQKC010168441.1, forward strand.
CCATGACAAACATGGGAAGGGTCTATTTGACTGAAGAATGAAGAATGTTTTTGGCCAAATTCTGTAACTTGTAACTACATTCTTTTTTCAGTCTAAAGAGGGTGCTTTAGAGGTAACTGGCATCATATTGGTCAGATGTGTTCAGGGCCAAAGTCAAAATTCATTTGATTTTGTTTATGTTCAACAGGATTATTGGCTCAATAAAAGTGCTTCAGGGCAATAATTAGTTAATTAATTAATTGTCATTAATTGTAACAAACTCAATCCAGTTCAGAGTCTTCATGATATGTACCTGTGACTTTTTGAGTTATTGCGTTCACAGTTCAGGGCAGTAATTAATTGTGCAAAAGTTAAAACTGATCCGGCAATTTGTTTTTGAGGTATTGTGTTCACAAGTAGGAGCTGTAGACGCGGACCAACGTGATTCCATAATATCGTTTTGTTTTCAGCATGCCTGTTTGCATCCTCCAAAATAAGTGCTGCTCCCTATTTGTTTACATTGAGCTGGGAAGAATGTTTACTGTCCTAAGATGGCGGCTGCAGTAGACCTCAGTTACTGTCATTAACCATTAGCATGTCCACGCTAGCATTTTATTTACCTCATTGAGTCAAATCCTATACTTACACTACTGTAACTGTCTTCTGAGGCTTGAGGCATTTCTTGTTGATGAATATAAGAATGCCGATGATAGCACCGACCAGGCAGACGCTCCCCACGAGACAGGCAACGATGAGGGAGGTGTCCAATGGCTGTGTCACGAGCTCGTCACATCGCTCTCCGTGGTAGTGCCAGTGTTCTCCCACAGGGCATCTGCAGTACACAGACAAATGAAGAGCATCATAGTGTACCTTTATTCACTATCCCACTCCTGGGCTTCATATTTTACATTGCATTAGAGTTGTGCAATTTGGCACATGATGATCTGCAAATCTAGTGCTTCAGGGCATTAATTAGTTAAATATTAATTTGTGAATTATTTAATTGTCATTAATCGTAGATGTATCAAACTCAATCCAGTTCTGCATCTTCATGATATGTACCTGTGTGCAACAGTTAAAGATCCAACGAAGACTTTGAGTTATTGCGTTCAGTTTTGGTCCGTTATTAATGAATTATTTAGTATTCATCGAAGTACCCAAATTGATACAGTTCAGCGTCTTTATATGTACACCTGTGCAAATGTTGAAACTGATTATATCATATCGGTGACACGCTGTTTTCGCCGATATAATGAAACTTGAGGAAATGTGGTTGAAATAATTATGCCAGTCTCATTTATGAAGGGCTTATGTGAACAGCTCTTATCAGCCAAGCCTTTTGACTCTGGTTTCACATTTCAATTCTAGTATGATGCAGCGCTACACTACACCTTACATTTTGGCATATACAAGTAGAATATGGCCTAGGGCTGAAAGCAGTAGTTTTATTGGTCAACCAGTTTCATTGCCTTTTTTGCAAATTGATAAGATGCATGCAGATTAACTGAATCTTTACTACTGCAGTATCACATCCCTTTACCTATTACTCTAGTAGACAGGCTGGGGGTGCACCAATATAAATTAACATAGTATTTAATGTCGCTGGGATGGTATGTTTTAATTGATTTAAATTACCACTGACGATAGTTAAAAGTCTGCTCAACATGCTGCTGCTGTCCTAAGCTCCGAGCTGCAGAGGAGAGAACACTTGACCATGTGTGCGTACTGACCTACACAGAGCAGAGGGGAGTGAACACTTGACCATGTGTGCGTACTGACATACACAGAGCAGAGGGGAGTGAACATTACTAAAGGTGCTAAATCTTTCCTGTTTGCCTTTATGCTGTGTAGAAAGTAATTTGTTAGCCAAGAGCTCATTAAAAAGCTAACAAGGCTGCAGTTTATCGGAGCTGAAAAGCTGCACGGCGTCTTTCAAGCGTCAGACACACTGACTTAAAGAAATGGATTATTAAAGTCTGCATCAATGCTGAATCGTTTTAATGCCATCAACGGTGTATCTAAAAACTATCGTTCCCACCCCTACGTGACATAATTTTGAAGGAACCTGACTATTGTATGTGCTTCCAGGCCTGCTTCAAGTACTACTGCCGCTCGTGTTGGCACTGGCAACACTCCATGGACATCCTGAGCAACCACCGGCCCCTGATGCGTAACCAGAAGAACCGTGACTCAAGCTAAAGCCCTTGGCTTTTTGGCTGCTGGCTGATGGAATAGCCTTCGTACTGGTCCGTACGGAGTGAAGCCGCCCGCAAGGAGAGCACCGTGCCCGGCCGGCACTTGCACCAGGCACTGGGGATTTCACTGAAGAATCGTTCACTTTTTGCACTTCTGCTCCATTTTTGCTGTTCACACTATGGCACTATGCACAGTGACCTTGTTTTGGGAGAGACAAGGGGCCCTTCACATTGATATGCATTTCTGACTTGTGGCCAGCTAGACAGATGGGAGTCAGCCTTAAGTTAGCTGGATGAAAATGCCTTGTTTTCTTTTTACGTATTCTTATGTTTGCATAGTGAAGAGCGAGAACGCCAAGTCTCATAACGCCATACAGTGCCTTTACATTTTTAGTTTTCCCTCCTCCCTCCCCAACCCTTTCCCAGTTGGTATCAGTTTTTTTGTCCCCTGCAAGTCGAGTGTTTCTTACTTTATTGGAGTTGAGCATTTGGCCCTTCATTTAAACCAGTCGCATTTCAGACATTTTTACGCAGTTTTTTACTAATTTGTACACAAATGGTTTTAAGTCAAGACATGACAATTTTTGAACAGGATTCTACCAGGGCTGTTTACACCCTTATTTTTTTCCATTTTTGAAACGTTTTTTGTTTTTTAATTTGCCCTCGATTCTTTCAACTGAATGGGCACTTAAGTGTTGAAAGTACTTCTTTAACTCGGTCTAGTTAGTATTAAATGTGTAACAATGCCGTACTGAAGACACTTGTGGTTAATTTTAAAATCAACTGATGGATCTTGTTGAGACGAAGAGTGAATTCATGTTTTGATTGTACATAGTTTGTTGCACTTTTTAATTTGCACTTTTGGAGATGGGTGGCGTGTTTTTTAAATTACTTGGTACATCAGCAGAGGGACGGCTTATTCCAACCTGCTTTGTTTCCTGCTGAATGTAAAGAACTTCCACTTAGCTGATATAAAATCTGAATCCATCTATTCAGAGCTTGTGTAGACCTCACCAGACAAGCCCTCGTGTTAATGTATACTCAATTTTTCCACATTGCCTTCCTGTTCTGGTATTGAGCTGTGTGCCAAAGACAAAGAAATGTCTTCACCCTTATCCATTCTTAGGTTTGTGTCGCTGAGCTTCTTGTCCTGAAAGCCCAGCTGCTTTTTAGAAGTTTTTGAAAGTCTACCTCATTGTGGTCTGCCAAGTTTGCTGCTACTTAACAGTTGTGGAGTATGTTCAGATTGGGCACAATAAAGGTGTTTAAGCATTACTGGTGTCTGGATCTGATTTTCTCTTCTCTGCTTTTTGGGACTGTTCATACTGCACAGTATAAGAAATGCAATAGCAAGGGCTTTAGCATCTAGCTAAATGCTGTCGCTTTTAATGTTTAATAGTAACCCATTCAGTCCAACTAGCTACTTTGTCTCATATATTTGACCTATCTGCTGCCATGTCATGTGAAAGGTTGTTGCAGCACACATCACATTTACTTAAATAAAAATGTGTATCATAGAGCAGTTTTTTTCAAACCATCATTCTGGTGTAAATGAACAGTTTTATTTTGCCATTTGCGTCACTGTAGGCTGTGGTGTTAGATGTAGCTCAATAGTGCCACATTCCGGAGCACATCCCCACTGTTGCAGCGTTACTTTAAATAAATGTCTGTAGTCCCTCTAAAAATGAGGTCTTTTTGGTGGGTTTTTTTTTTTTTTTTGGCACCAGCACAAATCTTTACTTGACAACCTTCCCAAAGATGTACGGTGTGTGGTTTTGTAACCCTACATTTAAGTAACGTGCAATAATTATATCTGCGAAACGACGGTGCGCGTCCACAGATCCTAGCTGTGAACGCAATAACTCAAACGAATTGACGGATCAGTTTCAACATTTGCGAACGGGTACATACCATAAAGACTCAACTATCGATTTGGGTACTTCGATGAATATAAGTAATTAATTACGGGCCGAACCCATCTGACCAATATGATGGCAGTTACCTCTATAGCGCCCCTATAGACTGAAATAAGTGTTTTAGGTAATTTTCAAAATTTGGCAAAAACATTCTGAACAAATATCCAGGCAAATAAAAAGTCAAATAGACCCTTCCCATGTTTGTCATGGTTTGGGGGTGTGGCCTCTTAATTGTTAACCATATTAAAACAGTTAGATGTCTGATTAAGGTTCCCTTTGTGACAGTTGTAGCAGACATATGGGGCCGTTTCACCGATATACACCTTGCTGTCGGGGACGACAGCACAGGCCTAGTTTTACTCATGAGTGTAGTAGGTGGGTAATGGGTCCCTTACTCTTATCATAGAAATACTCAACAGTACTGTTGCTTATAAAATATTACTCTAGTAAAAGGAGGGTGAGTTAAAGGTGTAGTAAAAGTTTCCTAAAATATGTTGTGATCCTGTTCTAGGTGTAAATTGGTAATCTGTCAGTTATATAACTTGAGTCCCTCCCCTGGCCTACAGACGGCAGATCGGGTGAGATATACCCTCATGTGTTGGGGACATTAGGTGTTGTTCATTCCTCATTTTTGGCCATAATTTCCACATTATTTCCTCAAGTGTCACTGTTAAATTTGATACACTGGTGAAGACTTTATTGAATTGATTATTTTACCATAGTACTTCAGAGTTTCTGTAGAGGCGAGGGGATGGACTAAAGTAAAACGATTACTGGTCAAGCATTTTTTAAATGCTTCCCGTCGTTGTGAAAAAAAAAATCCATTGATGGAATAACCGGGTCATTCAGTATATTCAGGTGGTCAGCTCATTCTTTGGGCACATAATGTTATCTCCGGCTTTTACCCATTTGCTTAGATAAATCCATGTGGTGAGTTTATTTTGGCCAGGCAGTGTATGTAGTAGAAATCATTGTTCCCACTGCACTTATCACTACCAGACAGACGTTAGTTCACCAGTTTTCATTTTGCAACTTGAAATACAAATAGATAAAAACTTGAGTGGCCGGGTCATGGCCCAGGATGCAGTATGTATAATTTCACCCCAACATAACACGACAAAATAAAATTAAATACTGATAAATATCGATCCATCCATCATCTTCCGCTTATCCGAGGCCGGGTCGCGGGGGCAGCAGAGACAAAATCCTGTGGTTCCCAAACAGGATACTCTCTTGCCCCCGGATCTCCATAAAAACTATGAACAGAACCGGTGACAAAGGGCAGCCCTGCCGGAGGCCAACATGCACTGGGAACAGGTCTGACTTACTGCCGGCTATGCGAACCAAACTCCTGCTCCGGTCATACAGGAACCGGACAGCCCTTAGCAAGGGGCCGCCAACCCCATACTCCCAGAGCACCCCCCACAGAATACAAAGAGGGACACGGTCGAATGACTTCTCCAAGCCCACAAAGCACATGTGGACTGGTTGGGCAAACTCCCATGAGCCCTCAAGCACCCTACGGAGGGTAAAGAGCTGGTCCAGCGTTCCACGACCAGGACGAAAACCGCATTGTTCCTCCTGCATCTGAGGTTCGACTATCGGCAGAATTCTCCTCTCCAGCTCCCTGGGGTAGACTTTCCCGGGAGGGCTGAGAAGTGTGATCCCTCTGTAGTTAGAACACACTCTAACGTCCCCCTTCTTAAAGAGATGAACCACCACCCCGGTTTGCCATTCCAGGGGTACTGTCCCCGACCGCCACGCGATGTTGCAGAGGTATGTCACCCAAGACAGCCCCACAACATCCAGAGACTTGAGGTACTCAGGGCGGCTCTCATCCACCCCCGGTGCCTTGCCACCGAGGAGCTTCTGAACCGCCTCAGTGACTTTGGCTTGGGTGATGGACGAGTCCACCTTGGAGTCCCCAGCCTCTGTTTCCTCAGTGGAAGACATGACGGTGAGATTGAGGAGATCCTGAAAGTATTCCTTCCACCGTCCGACAACATCCCCAGTTGAGGTCAACAGCTCCCCACCCACACTGTAAAAGGTGTTGGCAGATTGCTGCCTTCCCCTCCTGAGGCGCCGCCGGGTTTCTCAGAATCGCTTCGAAGCCAACCGATAGTCCACCTCTCTGGCCTCCTCGAACTCCTCCCAGTTCCGAACCGCAAAGCCGCAGCATGCTTGGCCCGCCGATACCCGTCAGCTGCCTCAGGAGTCCCACAGGCCAGCCAGACCTGATAAGACTCCTTCTTCAGCCTGATACCTGGCATCCCTTACTTCCGGTGTCCACCACCGGGTTTGGGTATTGCCACCATGACAGACACCAGAGACCTTACGGCCACAACTCCGAATGGCTGCATCGACAATGGAAGAGGAGAACAGGGTCCACTCGGACTCCATGTCCTCTACCTCCCCCGGAATCTGGGAGAAATTCTCCCGGAGGTTTGAGTTGAAGACCCCTTTAACAGAGGGCTCCGCCAGACATTCCCAGCAGACCCTCACGATACGCTTGGGTCTTCCAGGTGTGTCTAGCTTCCTCCCCTGCCAACGGATCCAACGCACCACCAGGTGGTGATCAGTTGACAGCTCAGCCCCTCTCTTTACCCGAGTGTCCAAGACATATGGCCGGAGATCAGCTGATACAACAACAAAGTCGATCATCGATCTCCAGCCTAGGGCATCCGAGTGCCACGTGCACTGATGGATGCCCTTATGCTTGAACATACATGGACAAACTGTGACTAGCACAGAAGTCCAACAACAAAGCACTGCAGTTCCTCCCAATCACCCCACTCCAGTCCAGGTGTCACTGTCACTGTTGATGTGGGCGTTGAAGTCCCCCAGCAGAATGATGTCCCCGGTCGGAGGACCATTCAGTGACCCCAGGAAGGCCGGGTACTCTGCACCACTGTTCGGCCCGTAGGCCGAGACAATAGTGAGAGACCTCCCTTACCCGGAGGCGCAGGGAGGCGACCCTCTCATTCACCGGGGAAAACTCCATCACACGGGGGCTGAGCTGGGGAGCTATAAGCAAGCCCACACCAGCCCGCCGCCTCTCACCGTGGGCAACTCCAGAGTAGAAAAGAGTCCAGCCCTTCTCAAGGAGCTTGGTTCCAGAGCCCAAGCTATGCATAGAGGTGAGCCCAACTATCTCTAGCCGATATCTCTCAACCTCCCGCACAAGCTCAGGCTCCTTCTTCCCCAGTGAGGTGTTATTCCATGTCCCAAGAAAGAGATTCTGTGTCCGGTAATCTGGTCGCCGAGGCTCCCGCCTTCGACCACCACCCGATTTACACAGCACCGGCCCCTTATGATCCCTCCTGCAGATGGTGAGTCCACGGGAGGGCGGCACCACATCATCCCTTTGGGCTGGACCCGGCCGTGCCCCATGGGGAATGACCCGGCCACCAGGTGCTCGCCTGCGTGCCCCAACCCCAGGCCTGGCTCCAGGGTGGGGCCCCGGTGATGCCAATCTGGGCGACGTAACTGGCCTTTCTTTTTTCATAGTCATAGTAGGCTTCTGAACCGCTCTTGGTCTGGCCTGTCACCCAGGACCTGTTTGCCTTGGGAGACCCTACCAGGGGCATGTAGCCCCCGACAACATAGCTCCTAGGATCATTCAGGCGCACAAAC
>JAVQKC010168450.1:0-65731 GCA_036025475.1 Philypnodon macrostomus
CTGGCTCTTGCTCTGGCTCTTGCTCTGGCTCTTGCTCTGGCTCTTGCTCTGGCTCTTGCTCTGGCTCTTGCTCTGGCTCTTGCTCTGGCTCTTGCTCTGGCTCTTGCTCTGGCTCTGGTTCAGCCTGTGGTCCTGGTTTTAACTCAACATTCACTTCAACTTGAGCTTCTGGTTCTTCTTCTTTTTCCAACTCTACTTCTGGATTTTTCTCTTCCACTGGCTCAACTTCTAGTTTAACTTTAACTTCAACCTTGGGCTTTGGTTCTGTCTTCACTAATCCCTCAGTCTTTATCACAATGGACTCTACTGTGGTGGACTGTGCAGGGGGAGTGGCAGGTGTTTTTAACTGGGGTGAAGGTGGGGCGTCTTCTACTACAGGTGACTCAGGCTCTTCGGCATCACTTGAGTCATCCGGTTGTATGTAGACAGCTTGTACCAAATTAGGAATGAGTTCAGGTAAGGGTGTGGCCACTTTGGTGCAGCCCGGTACCATGCCGTCAAATGGGTCTTTCTCTGTTACTTTAGGTACCTCCTCTTCTGGTTCTGGAGTGTTCTCTTCTACTTTGATTTCTACGGGTGTAATATCTTCCTTTACTTCAACTATTGATGAACTGGTGTTGACTCTGTAAAGAATGGGAAGAATGAATGGCATGCAATAAATGGGTGTAGTGATTCACAGTAATTAATACATAGTTTGAAAACACCTACGTTGCTCGTGGTTTTGGCAGTGGGGCAACATTCGTAACTGTGGTGACAGTAGTGGAAGTGGAAGTGCTAGAAGGTTCTGATTTCGTGTCAGCATCATCAATAATCTCAACCCTAATTCAAGAAAACAAAATAATTAAACAGCTGTTTTCCCCATCTTCAAAAGTCATAGCTAAAGCCTACTGCCGTAATACTAAGGCCTTGATGTAACTGAATTTACACTTTTAGATTTGTTCCTGGTTTAGCTTTGCTCTAGTGTTGTCCTCAGCATAGACCTGGTTATGACACACTTATGATATATGATATGATAGTTTAGTGCCATTCTTGTTAATTTTATTTTATTCTATTCCTCTAACAAGGTACTACATTTTCTGAAGGGTACTTGGTGTGAACAGCTCAAGGACCACTGAAATGTTTACCTTTGAGCCACAAATGACGAAGTGCTGTTAATCAAAAGGTCTGGGGTTTTCTCTTTGGACCTTAAACATAAATTGTCCATGGATTAGTTTTAGCCACCAAGTTAATATAAATAGAAAAATAAATTACTTTTGAGTCAACACATTGAGATTTACATACTCATAAATTTTAGCGGCTGACAGCACATAGGAACGTTGTTTAGGTTTCTTCACCACATTACTGGCTGCCGCCGTTCTGCAATACAATAATACAAAATTATATCATTTTTGGGCTCAAATGAATGCTTATACTTATTTTTTTGTGCCAAGTCTCACCGTTTCTCCTGCTCCTCTTGGCTAAGCTTGCTCTCCTGGATTTCGGTAGCGCTTCTGACAGTGTGCGGGGCTCTAAGGAACAAAAAACGATAACATATACCTTGTTAAAAAAAACAATGTCTTGCATTTTGCCAACTGCGAACCTGGGGATATGATTTGTGTTCTCACATTTTTTTGTAGGTCTCTGAGGGTTTTTTGGTAAATTGAGTTGTTCCACTGCAAGCAAAGACACAAAAAATGTTACCAATAAGGGAATTATGGGGTCGGTTTGAACAAGATAGTCTCCATCTGTCAATACAATTATGAGCCCATACCTGTAGCCATTGGATGGTGATGTTGGTGGCTTCTGTGTTTTCATGAAAATACCTCTGAATGAACAAAGAATTCCAAATTACAACACGCCCAGTGTTACGCTTGACTAATCCTCCATCTGTTTTTCATTTGATTTTTAACAATTTTTTATATTTTTGAAAGATTTGATGGGAGAAATCGAACTCCTCTCTCTCACCTGATCATGAATCCCGATGTGGGTGATCTAAGGTTTTAAAAAGCAATAGTTCATATCAGCTTGTATTACAATGAGGTTGTAACGTATTTGTTTCATAGTTTGACTGTTGTTTACCGTTCGGTGTTGGTAGTAACTGGAGAAGGAGATGACTGGATAGGTGAGGACACTGGACTGGTTTCCTCCGGGGCACCATTCAAACGACGAGCTCTGACTTCTGCAATCCTGTCAATAATACAAAAACATACAACTTTATTGATACACAAGGGAGATTGCTTGGTATTTTTTATGAATTAATAAGTCTGTTCAGGTCTAATAAGCAGGTACCCTCACAATTTTGGCTGTGCCTTCCTGGTAGTGCTTGCAGTTTAGCCAACATGATGTAATTTTAGCCAACGCACCAGCAATATTATATAGTAGTAGCCAGTTCATCATAAGAATTACTGTGATGGCCTACATGGCAACACATACCTCACATAATCAACATAGCCTACCTAACACACATACATAAATACATATACAAGATACACACTGATACATAACTATCCCATTGTATCAGTAAAGTTGAAGGCAAATATACAATAATCCTCAACTGCTGTTTCTACTTCTACATGTGCAATCCTTGAATAGTTTTCACTTTTGGGGTTTCAGTGGTTCAATCCACGTCCAGTTTATTTTGCTATTGTTTCCTTGACCCTTTACCCACCTTGCCTATGTGTAAAGATGTTAGTGTAATTGTTGTGCTTTGTTTGGGAGTGGTCAGAGTGGCCACGGGCATGGCCTCAGGGCATAAAGGTAGCTTGCCACTACCAGTGTTTGTGAATGTTAATGCTGTGTTAGGGACATCTATGCTCTTACCATGGTTTTTCTGCTTCTGCCTCAGGTTTATTTTCAGTTCGAGGCTGCATCCAGCTGTTGTCATTCCTAATTCTGGTCCGTACTTTGGTGGTTTGTAATACAGTTGCTTTGTCCACCTCTGACACCCCAAAAACATAGATATCAGTTTCACATAAAAATGTTATGATATACAGTGTCATCATGCATGCAACAGACTTCAAATGACAAGAATAAATAATCATATTGCATAAGATTGATACTCACGTTTTGACATGGCTCTTCACTTTCTTTGATTCTCCTAAAATTTCAACACCAGACAGATTTTAAACATATATATAACAACAATAATGATTTAAAAAGCTTACATCTGTTGCGTGAATACATGAGTTTCATCCCACATGTGTTCAGAAAGGAATGCCTTGGTCTCACCCTGTAGGCATGCTGATAATCCAGTTCTACCACTTTCCAAAAAAAACAATACAATTGCCTAGTATAAAACACCACAAAACCTTATTGTTCAAATGCATACTAAAGTGATTTAAGCATTAAGGTACATCTAAATGAGCAAAAACCTTGGTGAACAAGCGAAAAAAACACACATCCTCAGGGGACACTTAAAAGCAGAAATATTAATGAAACACTATGTTCAATTGTTCCTTTATCTCAACACAGGCGCTGGCTTTATGCAAAAACATGTGTGGAGTTTTGCCAAACCCCAAATGCAAATCTAACTTTTTTTATTCCTCGGGCTTAAATGTCTCTCAAGAATGTTGTCTGGAATATTTGTGACAGAACAAACTCTGTTTAGTACTGGTTTAGCTACAATTACGTAATTTCTGGTTTTGGTAGACCTGGTTTAGTCCTGGTTTCAACCAGGATAACAAATGATTTAGACACAGTTGAGTCCTTGTTCAGGCTGGAATTTAGACCAATTTATTCCTGTCTTTGACCTGGTTTAATTCTGACTTAGACTTGTCCTTGTCCTGTTTAGGCTATGATCATTTGTCACAGATCAAATATACACCAAGGGCCCAGAACTTATTTGCCCGAGGTTTAGAACATGATAAATAAATGATTAATGAGAAAGTAATGCCTTTAGTTAGACAGGAACAAGCCAGACAACTAACTCTAGAATCATTGCAAAGGGAACACCCACGAAAATAAGAGCAAACATTGACAAAAGATTTAGGCATTTACACAAAGTGACTGATGTCATCTTCACTTTCTACAAATAACCATCAACTATATTAAAGATCAGCTTTTTGTACATACCTATATAAAAGTTTCAATCCAGATGGTGTGTGGTCAGCCTTGTGGCACTGTTCCTATGAGAGTGAATAAAGTAGTGAAAGGCTAGTGTCTGACAGGTGCCTGGGTCCCTGCGCTGGTGAACAGGTACAGGCGTGAGCAGCAAGCAACAAGCCCAGCCAGTCAAGGAACCTAGATAAGGGGTGGGGCATTCGTGTTTGTCTATTCCCAGTCTCTGTGTGTGTGTGCGTGTGTGTGCGTGTGCGTGTGTGTGTGCGTGTGTGTGTGTTTGTGTGTGTGTGTAATAGAGGTTGCTAAGAACTAAAAAATTGTGTTTACTATCTAAGTTCATAGCAATGAACAAGGACCTGCTGCACAGGTCTGTCAATTATTAAATGGAATAATATAAACTAAGTATTTCCTATTCAGTTTTAAGAAGTTGAAAACTATTTTATTTTATATATATACTATATATAAATTAGTATAAATCAGGATTAAATCAGCTCAGTCTAGACAGAAATAGAATTGGGCTGTAAAAATGCAATAAACACCATCATTAAACCAGATGTAAATCAGGTCTAAGCCTTGATTAAACTGGGACTAAAACAGAATCAGGACTAAAGCAAAAATACATGTTCTTTTATCTTATAAACCAGTTTTGAACTAAACCAAGGCTAAATTGTTGTTGTCCATCACAAATAAACTACAACTAGGTGCACAGCATGTCTTATGGAAATGAACAGACTCCCGGCAACATCTCCTTTGGGACTGCTGTGTGCCTGTCCGCTGAGAATAAAAACACAGCATCAGGATATGATCAAAGAAAACATGACCTGAACTCACAGACAACATGCTACAAATCATCATCATTAAAACATAACAAAAACATGGTATTATCCAATTCAGATAAGACTATTGCTGCCATACTACGGTTGACTCAGTTTAAACCGGCTTTAGTTCTGGGTTTGACCTGATTTAGAACTGGTTTAATTCTGGCTACTGTAGCACTTTGCAAAGCATTTTCCATTTGATTACATAATATAATTAAAAATGTATTGTCAATTTAGACTTATTTTATTCCAATAAAGTGGGACTAAATATTTTCTAAAGTGGTGCTTTGTGTGAGGTGTGATAATCATTATAATTTTATTTGAGTTTATTTTGGACAATGAAATTAACAAAATTACATTCTATTTCTATCTTCTATTTTCTATTTAAACTGAATAAAATATTGAAACCACCTTTCCTACATGATTGTTGACGGTCTAACCACTCACTCAAACAACATGGGGATCACCTTACCACTTACACATGCAGAGCACATATTTACATACCCTTTACAAATCAGTAAAGGGCGTGAATGGATTTCACAATATCTGCCATAGTGAAAAGATGAAAGAGGTATTTGAGCAAATGAGTGAGAGCCAAAGTTTCACTCTGTTGAATACACAGTGCAGAGTCTTTTATCTGACTGTGTCCCTCACTCCCTGCATCACAAACCAGTCAGACAGCCTCGTCTGCCGTCTGACTGTAGTGAATCATTTAGTGGCTGCAGAATTAAAAGGGAATGCTAAGTATCTGAACTTCCTCCCCACCTACCTGTCACCACACCGAGACAAGGCATTAGGTTTCACATTCAAAATTTTAAAATAGTAAAAAGGTCATTATAATATATTATCTCTTGGTACATTTCCCTAGAGAGCTGAAAGTAATGTCACTGTCTCACTAAAGACACTAATAATAGTGTTAATCATATCTGTTGTTGGCACAAGTGGCAGATAATAATGTGTTTTCATTGCCCATCCTATAAGTGACAGCCCTATTTAAACACTCCAAACACTTATCTTGACAGTAGAGAAACTGATTATATAATTCACCTGTCGAGGGGTGTCGAAGGTAAAATTTTTATCAACAAATACTGGTCACATTGTGTCTCTTTGGACAGGAGAGGCAATTGGATTTATGGTATTGCAGTAGCCATATATTTACCTTTTGAGATGTTTTAATCTGATGAAATAAAAGAGATTTCATTAACATATTAAGTCAAGCATTTCACTAATTAATTGCTGGAATGTTTTAATACCGGAAATTGTTGAACAAAAAGGCATTATATTGTTTTACAAACAACTCTGGGAGTGATATCTATTAACCCTTCCTTATGCCTGCCATATACTGTATGTGTTTGATAGTCTTGGGGATAGTCTTCTGTTGATTGGTCGTTTCACATATACTAAACATGACATTAATGAATCTTGCAAACGTTAGTTCATCCAATTTTTTCAGTTTTTCTGTTTACTGAATCTAATGCAGTTTGTAGAAAGGTGTAATTTCTTTTATTCTGTTGTTTCGAGTTTAACAGGAACTTTGAAAATCTAATCTGCTTTTATGTTTGATTTATATGTGCTTCAGATCCTCAAGAGATAACACTGCCTTCACTAAAACCAGAGTAATTTGCTGCCATCAAGTGGTGAAAATGTGCAATTCTGCCCAAAAAACAGATTTCATTCCATGGGTGTAGATGTAGTCATGAAGTCCACTGTCAGTTGTATTTATGTATATCAGGTTTCTCTTTTGTTAGAGCTAGGCATCTTGTCTGAGGTGGGGGTAACTCTCCACTGTGCGTCTGATCCCTTCTTTTAAACTGACGACCGGGGAGTAGCCCATGTCTTCTTTGGCTCTTTCACAGCTGTAGTAGTGATGTGTCCCCGCCAGAGCCACTCTCATTGGGGTAAAAGTGGGTTTGAATGACACTAGAGGCCGTAGGAGCAGGGCGAGCATCCAGAGCAAAAGTGCCAGTCCATAAACAAAAAGGTAAGGCAGGTGGTAACGAGGGGCAGGATAGCCCAGGCCCACCAAGACCTCTGACATGAAGTCCCAAAAGCGGATGGGTTCATCGTTGGTTATATGATATGCCTTAAACAGAGACCGAAAAAAGTCATGATTTCAGCTTCTCAAATATATCATAACAAGTACTATGTTATTAGACTAAAACAAGCCTAACTCAGGACTAGGCTTATGCTAGGAATAAAATGGGGATGAATGCAGAAAAAAACTGAAGAATCTAATAATAAATAGGTCCAAACAGGGCTATGCTGCGGTCCACACAAGCATGATTAAAACAGAACTAGCTGTAAGATAAACTTAATAAAAAAAACACTTCACTCCTGGGTACCACTAGTTTGAGAATCACAGCGGTACGATATAAATAATGAAAAAGCAAAGAAAGCATTGTCTGACTCACTTTTCCACACATTTGGGAATCTGCCCTCAGGCGTTCAGCTGCCAGAATGTGTCCATAAACTACATTCTCCACAAAAGTGAAGTCCACTAAATTGGTCCCATCACTGTAGAAATAACAAAAATCAAAACTATCCAATTGTAACAGTTTTGTAACAGAATACAGAAAGTTTTACTCCAATCACTCACCCAATAATGAATTTCATTTTCCCTCTGCGAGCAGTGTCCACTAGTATAGGGACCAACTGAGGGTCCCGGGGGCCAAAGATACCGTGAGGCCGAATGGCAACTGTGAGAAACCCACTTTCTCTGTCACATGCTTCAAGAACCAACTGCAAAATATATGCATATAATATTGGGTTTTTATGGTGGTTGATGTACTGACAAGGTAAAAGGATTTGACTCTATTGACATTAATAGAGATGTATTTGGAAATGATTTAATGAGAGTGAAAACTGACCTTCTCTTGCGCTATCTTGGTCTGTGTGTAGTAGTCGATTGGTTTCTTGGCGTATGGCAGACTCTCTTTCCCATTCTTAATATCTTTCCCCTCAAACACCACACTTGCACTACTGGTCAAAACTAGTTTCTAGAGGAGAGCATTTTAACATTTAAAGCATAACATTCTTCAAAACCCATGTCTCATTTTGCGTCCCGGCTTTACCTGAACACCGGCTTCTTTACAGGCCTGGATGATGGTGCGCGTGCCCTGAATGTTGACCCTTTCAAACAGCTCACGGTCATCGCTGGCAGGTGCAGGAGAGGCGCAGTGAAAAACCAAGGATACATCCTTCAAAGCTGGCAGCAGTGCCTTGAATAAAAATGTTGATCAGGTATAGCATTATGAACACTGTGAGGGGACGTGATCAACATGACACCTGTGGTACATTTTGGCCTGAAAAAGTATATTTTTGAAGAGTAAAAAGTAGTGACCGGGGCCAACTAGTGATGGCTAGAGACAACTGGATCAAAAGTGGTCCAGGTGGTCATACCACAACATCATGAGCATGAATATTAGACAGGTAGAGGTCATAATGTATTATAATATTGAGTACATATTGCTGACATGTTGGTCTGTGCAATGCCAACTCAAGTGTGACAATATTTGCTGAGACACTCACATTCTTGTCACAGAGGTCTCCTTGGTGGAAGGTAACATTGGGCAGCTCATAACTTTGATGGATGTCAAACACAGAGACTAAATATCTTCGATCCAACAGATTCTCCACCAGGTGTCTGCCTAGGAAACCAGATCCTCCAATGACAGTGCATCTCTTATTACTCTATGTGCAGATAGAATAACATGCCATGTAGAATTACATTTAGCAATACATAAAAAGCTCTATCCAATTTCTACAAACTACAACGACATATTTGATAACTGTACTCACCGGTCGAACACGTGTGGCCATGATAAGAACGATAGAAGAACTTCACACACTAAATGAGCGTGTACAACTGCAAGAATATACCGTTTAGAAAGTTGACACGATCCTTGAACTGCCTAAATGAGCAGAGTGAGAGGAGCTCTGTGATTGGTTGGGTCAAAAACCGGAAAAAAGGTGATGTTTACGCGCAGCCAATAGTGCGTAAGGTACGTAAAAGAACGCCATGGTTTGGACGAATGAAAGAGGGACTCCCGCCCCCTTCAGCAGCGTGCACGCCTTCTAAAAGCGAGCTGTGGTTCTTCAACATAAATGCAGTATACCATAAATTATTAGCAGTAGAATTAAGACAAAATTGTAAGAGTCTATTTACAGTTTGTGTCAATATAGAGTTAAAAAAATACATGTATGCGCTACATCAACACTATACCTAATAGATTATTATTTGATATTATTCATTAAAAATGTCGTTTTCACTAAATTGTAGTTAACAACAACCAATCATCGTTTTGCCCGACAGGTGCGCTTGATTTCTATGTCTTTATGCGCCTTTTTCCTTCGACCACTTACCACTCTTGAACACCGTGGGGTTAGGGCGTACTCGGTGACCAAATCCAACGTACCCCGCGACTCCATGACAGCTAGCCCCGCATCCCTGGATGTTGTGAGGAAAAACGACCATTTATCCATATTTTAATTTTTTTTTTGCATTATAGGCGCATTTATTACTGTTATCGATTGATACCGCAGGTGCACTGGGCTCTTTTTCCTAAATGTTAAAGATATTTATAAAGTGAAGAAGCTAACGTTTTTGTCTGTCACGCCTCATAATGGTAAGCTATCCACCTGTTGTTGATGTGATGATGGGTGGTCAACGATGTATGCTATATTGTGTGTCATTTTTTCATTTTTATTCAGGCTACCAGCGCTAAGAGACCTTCCTTGCAGGGTCCGATTCCACCTCCGCGCAAGAAGACAACCCCCAAACCCGAGCTGACCGAGGAGCAGAAGCAGGAGATCCGGGAGGCCTTTGAGCTGTTTGACACGGATGGATCTGGCTTCATTGACGTGAAGGAGCTCAAGGTGGAGGATTCATGGGCAAAGTATATAGTGTGGAATGTTCTTTATTTCATTGTCTTCTCGGCATTTTTTTTAGGTTGCAATGAGAGCTCTGGGGTTTGAACCAAAAAAAGAAGAGATCAAGAAGATGATCAATGAAGTGGACAAGGATGGAACTGGGAAGATCTCATTCACTGACTTCCTGGCTGTTATGACGCAGAAAATGGTAGTTACATTGTAATTAGCCCTCGGTGCAATGAGGTTGTCTGTGGTGTGCATATCTTCCCTGTGTTACTGTGAGTTCTCCCTGGCTTCCTCACACAGTTCAAACACATTCATTAGTTGTTGGTGATTCTAAATGGCTGTCAGTGTATCTCTGTGTTAGCCCAGCGACTAACTGGCCGCTAACCAGAGTGCCTCACCAAAGACCCTTAGTTGCTTGGACAGGTACCAGTCATCTGCCCACAATCTTTAGTTATCTTTAATTTTACAAACGTGTTAGTGGTTGAATAATGAATCGCCTTAAGAACTGCATGATATTGACACGGGTTTGAATCTGATTTAGGCTGAAAAGGATTCTAAAGAGGAAATCCTGAAAGCCTTCCGACTCTTTGATGACGATGAAACAGGCAAAATCTCATTCAAGAATCTGAAGAGAGTCGCCAAAGAGCTGGGAGAAAACCTGACAGATGAGGAACTGCAGGTATATACACACATTCATCAGTTCTGCCTTAATACGCCTCTACAGACTAAACTGAGTAAAGGTCTTAACAAAATCTGTTTTAAGGAAATGATTGATGAAGCAGACCGAGACGGAGATGGTGAAGTGAATCAACCGGAGTTTCTGCGCATCATGAAGAAGACCTGCCTGTACTGACCATGACCTGGGGTGTGCCAAAAGAGGATTTATGTTAATGCTGCTGATTCATCTACTTCTCTATTTAAATTATTGTGTTGTGCCATAAGTAAAGTCTTTAAAATATATTTAAAAATATATATATCTACTACTGTTTATATGACATCACGAAAGGATTGTTGTAGTACATTTGCAGAATTCAGTGTCACATTGAATGAAAGTTTTAATTGTAAAGAATGCTGCAAACATTCTTTAACAAAATGCTAAAATTGTGTGCCTATACAACAATCTCATTTATACATGTTTATTTGTGTTTTGCTCGTGTATACTGAGCAGTTTCTATTGCAGTCTCAGGTGATTCCCCCACCTCAGTGCTGTGTGTGAATTTGTGCCTGTGCCTCAAGTTAAGAGGTGTTCATAATCACAGTAAGTGACACAGCACAATGTTCCCCTCTTTCTTGATGTAGATTTCTATTCTCTATTACTTCACCCATTCAGTGTTTACATTGCACAAGTAAATATATTCATGCAACCTTTGAGGGCATCTATTTGTCTATATACGGTTCTGATGAAAAAGCTTCAGTTTCATATACATCTTTAATAATAACAATAATCTTCATTGCCATTTTAAAACTTTATTTAGTCTGTAAGTAACACACAAATAGTAAAAATAAAAATCAATAGGTAAAAATGAGGTCAGAATAGGACAGAGCTTTAACATTAGAGACAAAAAGACAGTACAATAATCAACCTCACAAACATGGCTCAGAGATTGTGGTCACAAAAGCTAAACTGAAATGACCAAATAAATGCTTTTTAGCAGCCCCATTTCTACTGTTATTTCATGGTCCTGATCACATTATTTCAGTCGAGTAAATTGTGTTGAACCTCAGCTTTGACTGAGTTTAGTTTTTAGGGAAAAGTCTGCACTTAATTTACGCATGACTTCAGCGTGGCTTTGACCTACCAGCTCCTGGCGCACAGTTCCATAGTTCTCTTTGACAAAGTTGGCAAAAGGTGTTGCAGTACGTGGTTTAGAGGGGTTCAGTAAGACCAGTCTTCCAGTGCAGAGGGCGCACACGAACCTCTCCGTGTCCAGTGACTTTGAATGACGCCCGATCCTGTAGTCAATATCAGAAATCAGAAACAAAACACTGGAAATTGCAAACAGATTTACACTTTATAAAGACTTACGTATTCTGGCAGCGAGTGCACTGGTACTGAAACTTATACTTGATGTCATAACTGTGGCAGCGGGTGACCATAGGCAGCTCAGGATGCATCACTGTTGATTTGCGAGCGTACAGCTTCCAGAAGTTTCCATGGCCGTCTCGGACGCCGTTAATCAGCCAAGTTGCAGCATGACACATCTCATGAATCAGTGTGTCCCGTAGACGATCTGTAGGTAGAGGTATGTTTTACTTGATGACTTGACTTGACGACTCTGACTTGACTTAAAGTTTTACCTGCCGAGTCACAGACTTTCTCCGATAGTTCGATACGGGCGTAGCGGTTCCCTCCTCCTCGTTCCTGCCCTGTGATACAGTAGCCGGCCGTTTTGCGCATCTTTTTATTCCATGTAACAGACATATTTCCAGGGAGCTACAATAAAGAAAAAAAAACAGTTGTATTACATGAAATTACACACACTTTATATTGAACTTAAGTAAACCATAAGATAATGTTTACCTTGCTGTCAAACACACTAGTATTATAGAGCTTATACAGTCTGCTTGTGAGTTCTTCCTTGTTTTGCTTAAAATTGCGTCCATAAGTAGTCCCAGGATTTGAAAGAGTTTCCAGAAAGCAGCCTGGTGTTTTACAGAGAGGCACCCTAAATGAAAACAATAAGTATGAATTTTGAATAACTATTACTTTAAGATCTGAGATATGCATAAAACAAACTGTACCTGCTGCTAGGCCCACGTCGAGGCTCTGTTTGGCTAACCACGGGTTTGAGGGAGGTGGGTTTTGGGGTTTTAAAATGAGGTGGAGTCTCATTTAATAATTTTGATGGCTTAAGCCCATTTACAGGAGTATGGGATACAACTGGTTTCTTACTGGTTTCTAAAAAAATCGAAACATACATTGCATTAGGGTTATAGAGAAGCATGAACACATGAAATCACAAACAAAGCCTTACCTTTGGTGGGGGCAGGTGATGAGGTACCACTGCCTTGCATTTTATTTTTATTTTTCAGTCTCTCTAGAAGGGAGGCGAACTCCTCTTCTGAACTGGCAGATTCATCAAGTCGACATGGTGCGGATAGGGTTCGCGTTGGGATGTTAAGTTCTGATGCCAGTAAATTTGAGGTTTTACTGTGAAATATTGACAGGGGAGAAGGAGCAGCTGCCACAGATGGTGAAGAGACATTCAGTTTTGTGGTTTTCTTTGAGTTCAGAGATGGTTGGGGTTTTGCATGACGAGTCCTCCATGTGCTTTTTACTACAATATCATCATCATCTTCACTGTCACTAACAAAAACAGGAGAATCGCACTGAGAGAGCGGTCTTCTGAATGAAGGCTGGGATGATGGAGTGTGGCTCATCTTTGGCACTGCAAAATAGCGCATATAAATAAACACTATAGAAATGATCCTCTACAATATAAAACAATTACAAATCTTTGCTTGCTTGCCTCTTGAGGTAGATTTTGGTTGAATAAAGTCATCATCTGAAGAGTGATCATTCACTATAAAATTTTTTAGTCTGTGATAAACACAAGCACAACATGAAATGCATATCAGAGTTTAATACATGAACTATTCGGGAAAAAAATTAAAAAGTACCTGTCTTCACTCTCACTTTTCGTTATCATCTTTGACTTCACATTAGGGGTATTTACCCGTTTAAGAACTAAAAAGAGGAACCAGGGCAAATGTAAATCCTATATAGATTTTGTAATTCTCAAATGCAAAAGAAAAGCAAATACAATTACGTACATGTCTCAAAAGTGCCATCACTGTCTGAACTCACTACATCAATGCTGCAACAAAAGATACATTACATTAAACCAGGTCTGATGAAGATAATCATAATGATCTTTAAAGTTCATACCTCTCTTTCTTTGCAGACGGTACATGTTTTTGAGAGGGTGCTTTGGTTTTTGGTGTAGCCCTTGCTTTGAGAACTAAAGAAACATATGTCGTTTAAGATCTATGTATGCACTGCTAAAGAATATTCTAATAATCTCATTATCTTACATTGATCAAAGTCGTCATCACTGGAATCACACACAGCACTGTTTCTGTAGTCTTTACATTGAAACAGTCGATTTTCTTTTTCTGCATCATCTTCACTCTCAGAAAGGTCAGAGGAGACGCATGTGGCACCACTTGTTCCTGGATGTCGAGTCTTCCCAATTGTATTAATCAGCTAGACACATACAGTAGGATTTTATTATAGTATATTTATTATTGTTTGTGTTTACTCGGTGAAATAAAACCAACCCACCTTTTCTTCTGCCACATCCAGTCCTCCCATCTCCATCCACCCCAACTTCTTTGCAATTCTGTCAAACAGTTTGCAGGTATCGTTCTCCATTGTTATAGGTTATGAAAGCAATAAAGCGTGTGGCAAGCGTGTGGCCAGTTAAAAAATATAACAACTATAAACCAGCATGCAGGTTGTTCGCTTGGTTACATCATAGGTTAAAGGGCTTTTGTTGCAATTAGCATCTTGCTAATATATTGACAATACAAATAAACGTGTCAATCAGAAGCTTAAAAAAAGATGAACAAAATTGACAGACAATCCGCAAATTATGTATTGCAGAGAAAATTATTTCGGTGTTGAAAAATGTGTAAATATTTCGGATTTCACTTCGCAACAAACCCGTCAGCTAACAGTCAATTCAAATCTTCCCTCTTCGGGGCGGAAGTTGTCGCTGAGATTAACAACCAATCAGAGTGAGAGATGGTGGAACAACTGTTTGGCGATTGGTCAAGACCCTTTCACTGTAATCTCTATGGCTCTACTGTATACGAGTAGGCTAAAAATGATTAAACTGATTACCCTTTGAACCCTAAGCCTATTTTGAAGACCCATATTCATACCCATAAAGAAATTACTATATTTCAGCAACCCCAAGGTACTTTCGACATTTGTGTTGTGTCATTGTGAATGTATCATGTATATCACTACTATATCATGTGCAATACGAAAATACTTTGAATGCTGCTGATTAAGCTTTCTTACTTCATAAAATGCAAATTGGTAAAATTACAATTTTGGCACCAAGTTGGCACAAACTGTGCTATTTGAATATTTGTCATGGAAATTTTTTGTATTATTTATATTACTAATGGGCATCATTACATCTAAATAAATTACTTTTTAGCATTTTTTTAATCAATAGATATATTGTATAAACATATAATTATAAAAAACATTTCCATATAATATAATAATAAAAATATGAGAAGATGCAGCGCTGAGGTCTAGCAGAACTAAGATTGATACCATTGCATTATCTGTAGCTAATAATGTCATTAGTAACTTTAACTACGGCTGTTTCAGTGCTATGATGAGGTAAGAACTTTAGAAATGAAAGGAAGATTTGATATTGGTCTATAGTTAAATAAAATTACTGGATCGAGGCTAGGCTTTTTCAGAAGAGGTTTAACAACTGCATATTTAAAAGAATGTGGCACATAACAAAGAAGAGTTTATAATATTCAGTATAGTTTCACTGATTAAGTGGAAACTCCCTTTAAAATGTTTTGTAGGTATTGGATCTAAAAGACAAGTAGATGTTCTAGAAGACATAACTCAGCATGGCAGTGTAAAGCATTATCACAACTGGTTCCAAAGATGGCTCCATGTTAGCGTCCTACCGGCTGAAGAAAAAAAAGCCCAAATTGACAGCAATGCAATATAATGAATAACACCCACTCTACAAATCTCAATAAAGAAACAAATAATTAAATGACTTGTAAAACTAGTGTAGGGACATTAGATAGAACTAGTTTTATTTAGAAAAATGTAACAGCTCTGTCAGGGTGGGCAACGGTCAAATTATACTCTAGTCAAGGCTTAGCTTTCAGCCAATTAAGACCAAAAGTAACACTGAAATGAGATCTAAAGCCAATAAACTGTAAACCCAATACACATACATATATACCAATACATAAAAAAGAAATTCAAAATGCCAGTTTGTGCCATCTCTTTATTTTTTAAATTGTATTGAGCCTTGTGGCATCGACAGCATACATTTAAAAGACAATACAAAACAAAAATGTCTTAGAAAATACTTACCCAGGCCATTCCTGTTATGTGATAAAACAAGAATTATATGTGAGCTGACAAATAAATTTAGACCATATTCAATGAGAAGCTCTTATGCAGAACCTTTTGTCTCTCATTCACTTTAACAAGCATACCACAGAGGATAACAGCTACTGATTGCCAGTGTAATTCTTGGTAACAAAATTAAAATGTTGGCATTTGGTGAAAGTCACTGCAGTCATTTAATATTCACAAACTAAAGAGCAACTGTAATCTAACATTAACTTTATATTTTTTAAGCTGAAACTAAAAAATAGTTTTCCCATGGTGCACCTTTAAAAACACAAACACTCTCCACTGATAAATACATCAGGTGATGGTGAAATTTTCACTCCTTAACATAGTCCTGTAAGCACAAAAATGGGGAGAAATCCACAGATTCAAGTACTGGAGGGATAGCAGGGATATTCACTGGTCATGCTCAGTGTGGCACAGAGTCTCAGACAAAAGGGCCTTTATCTGGCTCCAAAGATGCAGATGCACAAAGTGAAGGGGAAACATCTGTAGGATTTTCACAGTTCATGTCCCAATTAAAGTGATACAGATAATTATTTTTGGATGGGGCTAGAGACAGAAGTGATGATAGAGACTGTACTGGACGGCTGTGAGTGACAATGGTGTTTTCAGTTCAGGCCTTCTCAGTGATCTCTGTTGTCTGGAAGTTTACCAGGTGATCTGCTTTGATGCCGTTGGCATGACGCTCCCACATCTGCAAGTACAATCTCTCCAAATCCACTGTGTATTGCTTAGTGTTGAAAAGTGGGCTGCAGATTCGCTGTTTCCAAACCCGTGCTCTGATCATCTTCAGGCTGCAGGAGAAGGAACAGGCAAAAATCAACAAAGTTCACAGTAAGCAATGAATACTGAACACGCACAACTCATATACACGGATATGAACTTACAACTCCATGTCAGAGCCCAGCTTTACGGCTATATCTTCGTAGTCTTGGCGACTCTGTGCTATTAGCTCTGGACATCCCAGACAGGCGAGTTGTGACGCAGCCACTCGGGATGCTAAAGTTTCACCTTTGAAAAATGTGGTCTAATATTAGTTTTTCATCCATATTTTGTGGCTACAACTAGAACATAAAATGTATCCTCACCTGGCATGGTGACCATGGGTGTTCCAGCCCAGAGAACATCCATGCCTGTGGTGTGACCATTGCACAGAGGAGTATCAAGGCACACATCTGCGAGCTGTCCTCTTCTGACGTGCTCCTCTTTTGGAGCCACAGGAGAGAAGATGATCCGTGAAGCGGGTAGACCCATGTTTGTAGCATACTGCTGGATGTTGGGCTCGCCCACAGCAGGGAAACGCAGAAGCCACAGCACACTGTTAGGCACCCGCTTTAAAATCTGCCAGAGGGAACATGTATTCATTAATGTTCTTTTAACCATAGATCAGGTTAAGACATTTACTTTTGTTAACTTACATTGGCCCACATCTGAAGCGTAGGTGGGTCAATCTTATACAGCTGGTTAAAGTTGCAGTACACAATGGAGTCCTCAGGGAGACCATACTGGGAACGTGTAGTCACAACAATTGTGCGCGGCACCTCTTCACCTGTGGCAGCCTTGTTGTTGATCTAAATGAAAAACAGAATCTATGAGACTACATAGATTGCTGCTGTCACAATCACCAAGTTTTGCCCCAGATACTAAATGGATGATCAGATGTGGACAATAATCAGATTAACAATCAATTTAAAACCTCTGTGCCACCATTTCCCTCAAAACATTTTGTACTTCCACCATACATTCAAAACTCCATACCTGTACGCCCTCAGTTTCACACACTATTATCTCATCAGCTGATCGGTAAATTATCTGTAAAAGCAGCAACTCCAATTAAGTGCTGCCCCTCATTTTTGTTGAACTATATTTGTTGTATGTTATAATGTCAACTCATCATGATAAGCTTCTTCATAGGTTTTCTTTAACATTTAACTACTGATATACCAGCTGATCTTTATGAGACATGATAGTTGTAGGTCAAGTGTTCTTTACCTGTGTGGTGGCGAGGCCATTGCTGACAGTAAAGCCGTTGATTGTGACTTGGATTTGGCCTTGGTTTATCATGTTGATGATGGCTTCAGCTGCTGTGTTCATGGGAATTACAGGCATAGAAAGAGCTCCATTCTGGTCCCCAGAGGACTCCTGGTTATCACATTTCATCTAGTAAAAAGAAAGCAGTTTACTACACATACTGGCCATAAAGATTCTAAAATACAATGATTAAAGCTAACTACCTTTATCACTTTCACATCTGGTAGGCTGTCCAAGTAGGCCTTTAGGTCAATACCATTGAGCACAATGCGGTTGTCAAAAATGTGCCCATTAGACTTGAAGTCAATGACAGCTTTTTTCTATAGATCAGAATAAACAATCAGCATTATTGTTTCAATAACACTTTAAGGCCACTTTAAGGAAAATAGATAAAAATCAGAATGAGCAAACCTTGAGATGAGGAAACATGTTCGCATGGTCTCCAATAAAGAAGGTGTGTGGCATGTAGGCCAGTTTTTCTGAAAACTGCTCAGTTATTTCTAGTGGAGACGTCTCTTTGTCAGAAATTATGTAATCCATAAATGGAGCCCCACTTGTCCCTGGGTATCCCAGCCACATTGCCTAGTCAAGAAAAAAAATACATGTTTTAGCCACAAGACAAAAAACTGCTGAAAAATGAGCGTATGTATATGATAATAATCATAGCGGGGCTCACCTGGATGGGGGCAGGGCGGAGGGCGAACAGCTCGTTTCGGGCTCCTTTTGTGTATCCATTCATGTTCACAAGAATGTGGACTCCATCCTGGTGAATGCGGTCTGCTGCTTTCCCATTACAAGGTATCTGTAGGGCAAGAAAACGTGCATTTTAGTAAACATAAGTACGTTTAGTTAACGCAAAACTAAATATTAATGAAACATTACCTGAGAGAGGTCTGTGAAGTGATGAGCCTCTGCAACTACTTTGACTCGGAAGTTGGTGCTGTCATCTGGACTGAGAGCGTAGCAGAAAACCTTTGAAATAAATACTAGAGTTTAGCTCCATCATGAATCACTGCTGTGTCAAATTGTAATAAAAGGAATACCAATCATACCTCAAACTTCTCTGGGTTGTGCATTCCTGGAATGGACTGCATCAGGTGTGAAGTGGGGTGGTTGCCAAAGTCAGAGCTCACATAGCCAATACGGAGGCGCCCATTACTGGATTTAAGATCTTTTGGATGCTCAAAAGCAGGTTTGTGCAGCGCATTAATCTATTAAAAAATAACAATATATATAACAGTTACAACAAATCACACATGAATCCCAAACTTTTAAACCCACACATCACCATTGCAAGCAACTATCTCAGCACTTTGTTTCCTTTCTATTATAGCCTTGACCCATTTCTTACCAACGCCTTGTCCCTGCAGCCACCAGCCACCTTACCATCCTTCCATCTTTAAAATTAATTAAATTGTACTTGCTTTTGTCATTGCGTGTACCTTATCCAGGCAAAGGTTTCCATGGCGCTCTGCAATGGCCTTGCGGAAGTTGTGAGAGAGTGGGTACAACATGCTGTGGTGGGGGTGCACTGAAGGCAAGCGATTCTTATCCAGTTGATCAGCAACAATGCTCACAAGTTTCTTCATCCGTTCATCATAATCAGTCCAGTCGCACACAATCTGTCAGGGAACAATTACAAATGTAAGAAATGTTAAAAGTATGTAGTTGTGTGGTCTACAGTAAAGAAAAATCATTTTAACAACCTGCAGGCAATGTGCCAAATTGCAGTAAGCATCTGGGAAATCCGGCTTAAGCTTCAAGGCTGTTCGGTAAGATGCAATGGCCTCAGGGATGTTTCCAGAATCCTAAAAAAAATTTAATATAGAGGGGAAAAAAAATTACCTCTCTATTGGTAAGTGTAGGATTCTAGAGTAGGGTACATTTTCATGCAGTAAAGTTCAAACCTACCTTAAAAAAAAAATCTGAGAGATTTCATTACCTTGTGAATAGAGGCCAAATTGCTGTGAGCATCAGCAAAGGCAGGGTTGATTTGAATGGCACGAGTGTAGCACTGAAGTGCTCCCTGTACATCTTGCATTTCCTTCAGCGTATTTCCCATGTTTGAATAGGCGTCAGCAAAGGTAGGACTAATCCTATAATAAAAACACACCAAAAACATATGAACATGCTATACATTTTCTACAAACAATCTATTAACCACTATTACAAACCTAATTGCCTCCTTGTAGTGCATGAGAGCTTCCTGGAGTTTTCCTTGTTGTTGAAGTACACTCGCCAGGTTAGAGTGAGCCGCTGCAAACTCCGGAAAAACCTGATAAAAGTCAAGTTTAGTTAAATTTTGTATTTTCACCTGCTCTTTAAGTGCATAACTATGTAATATTTACTTCAAGAGCTTTTCTGTAGAGTTGAACAGCCTCCTCAATGTTGCCCTGCTCACGCTTGATATTGGCCAAGTTATTGAGAGAGTCTGCATGGGTGGGGCACAGGCGCAGCGCAGTGTTGTAACACTCTTCAGCTTCAGAAACCTAGACGCAATTAAGGATAAATGTTTAAAAGAAAGGCATAACGTATATATAGCATATATACAATATATATATATATATAAGTCAGGCCTTACATTGCCCTTTTCCTTCAAGGCATTTGCCAAATTGCAGTAGGCATCTGGGAAATGGGGCTGCAACTCAATAGCCCGTCTATAGGTGTCAATGGCCAGGTCAATGAGGCCTTGTTCATAATAGACACAGGCCAGGTTTCCATGAACCACCGCATGGTTAGGGCTAAGACTCAGGGCTCTAAGGTACGCTGCCACAGCTCTGAAAACAACATTCAACATTCATTTAGAAGGAAGCAAATATGTATATCTCAGCAAACAAACGGCACGGAATGACACTAAATTTACAACCAGCATGTGTTTTTATTTTTTCTGCCTTTTGTTTCGGAAGTGAAGGTGATGATTCTCACCTGTCAAAAATGCGAGCTTCTTTTAGCACATTTCCCAAGTTGATGTATGCGTCAAGGAAATTTGGATCCAGAGTTACAGCCTAACGAAATATAGGAAAATGAGTTTCTGTCCAAGAGTTTATTTACGTTTTTTTTTTTTTCCTCCAGCTTACCTTTTCAAAATGGTGTATGGCCAGCCAGATCTCCCCCTGGGCATTGAATACACAGCCCAGGTTGCTCCAAGCCACTGCAAAGTTGGGCTGCGTCTCAATGGCTTTCAGGTAACAAGCCTTCATCGGGTTTAAAATAATAAAAAAGAAGAGGAAACACACAGGAAGAGAGGGGGACGTAACAGGAGGAGTGTGTAGAGGGAGGCCAGGGGATTGTAAAATAAAACAAAAGATCGAGAATAAAAGTAAGAAAAACAAAGAGCAGAGAGAACAAAATTAGTGACTGTTGTACAAAAAGACAAAAAGTGAGTCTACAGCATGGGCTCGCCTGCGCATAAGTCTGCCGCGCTAAGCTGCAATGCTTTTTCCTACGCTGCGCTGATCCAACCAACACCTACATTCATGCCCACATCATACAGTTATGACCACAGTTGATCATCTCTGTGGCTGGTCCCTCGAAACACCCGTATTTTGTATTTCCCCAAGTGAATGCACGTCAAATAGGCTTTACTGAAGGCATTTTTAGATCTCACAACCTCAGATGCTGGACAGTTCCTGCAAGTGATGGTCCCTGTAATGCAGGCGCAACAAGTCCATGGCAGCGCGGCACGTGACTACAGCCACACAATGCACGCAATAATTCGCTTTCCGCAACCTTGTCATTTGCGCAGGTCTTAGTTCGCTGCAGCGCTCTTCACTGGCCACATGAACCAGCTGAAAACCAACATCCCCGAAATACTATCCGACCAGACTGACTCACACTCAGCCCCACTCAGGGTAAAGAGGCCTTATGCACCCACTACTTACAGTATATCACACAAATCAACTATCTTGATTTCATAATTATTTTGAATCCACCAAATTATGTCTACAAATCTTTTGGGGGGGATTTGGGGCTTTTGGGAGCGAGGCTGGTCTTAAGTAGGGACAGGTCCACAACCACAAGGCCAAAAGGAGAGGGGGTTCGGGATGCAAGCATGCGCTTTCCGCCATATTTGGTGCTTGGAAGGTATCGCTGCGCAGCCCTTGCGCTACTGCAGACTCACAGCGCATCTGCATCATCATCAGAACGCTGCAACTTCAAATAAAGAAGAAAATAAAATAAAATAGGAAAAAATAACCAACATGTAAGAGTTAGAGGCTTCTTACTTGTTTTTCATGATTATTGCTTCCAAGTCCACCTCTCTCTTAACTACTAGAGACTTGGGTAATTAGGCTATTTAATTAAAATCTTACACGTAATTGTTTTGTTACTTTTTTGTTCTTCAAAAGGAAGCCACAAGACAGTGGAGCTCAAGCATTAAGTGAAGTGGTTTTTCTTTTGTTGGCAGTTACAAACCCGTTACCATATTTTTGGACTTTGTCAGAGTGGTGGCCGCAGCTGGCTGGAAGAAGAGGACTGATGCTGCCCTAGTGTTCCTTTCCGCCAGGCACCTACGCAGGAATACTGTCACCCACCTGAAACCTTCTAAATAACAATATCAGTGGTGGGAAAACCAAAAGAGACAAATCAGAAAACAAGATCGTTAGTAAAAGTTTTAAAACAATACATTTTTGCAAATATGGAAATAAATGTGTTTTTCACAACAAACCAAAAGCTATTCCTATTTTCATTTCATGCAATGAATGTTGCATTTCAAATAAAAGGGAAAAAATAATGCTGAAAGGGTAGCTGGGGACGGAAGAAAGGCTCCAATAAGTTTAGATCCAGGTAATAATGTTGAAATTATCCAATTTGAAATACCCTTCTACCGAGAGCAGTAACTGGCTTGATCTTGCCCAGATGAACTGATCCCATTTCTTTGGGAGTATTACAATGAAAGGCAAAGGGAAAAAGTATTAATCATTGCTTCTCTTAAATATTTAGCAACTTTATATTTTGATTGTGATTCTTTGTTTTCTCTTTCTTTATCCTGGCCTGCTTTCTTGAGTCCTGGCCAATGAAATAGGGAGAAAAGTCTGTGGTTTAATTATTTGTATCTAGAAGCCTCCACAGTTCTGAAATAAAGAAGTCATCGCTGTTGCTGCGCATTCCTGTCTTTCTAACCCAGCATCTGGCGCAGGAGGTGGATTTGAGATCGGGAGCTGTCTGCCTGACGTTATGTGGACAAATCAAATGTCCAAAGAAGATTGGCTCTTATATGCACATTGTGTGATAAGTTATAGTTTCAGTGGATATACATCCAGCTATTTTCCTTTGATACCGTAAATAAAACTGATAATGTGCTTAAATATTGAGCCATGCATTAGCACTTAAGACAGTTTATGTCAGGAAGACAGCTCTAAGCGCGCAAAATCCACCGGTCCTTTGCGAGCGCGCGGGGGGTGGAGCGACAGAGCAGAGGAACCGTGGCTCCCTGCTGCTCCTCCCCACTCCTTAACCCCCCTCTAGCACCAAATAAGATGGCCTGTAACCTGTGGGACTAACCCACATCTCCAGGTGACACCCAACCCAGGAAGACCCCTGTAAAAAAAAAATACCCGTCAAAGTGTGCTACACACTGTGGATGTCAAACCATGACAGAGAGCACATTTTAAATGTATAATTATTATTAAAGGCCCATGATTATGTCACAAAGTAAAACAATACTGGAGCACAGTGGCGCAGTTAGAAACCATCTTATCTTTTGCATTGCAGTGATAAACTAGAATCTCAGTTCATATATTCTTCAAAGACCGAGCCAGTGGTTTCCCTCCAATTACATGAAAATGGATGGATATTATCAAATAGGTAAATTTAAACAGCCTTTCTTCCTTAAAGGAATGATATCTGGTAGGTCTGTATGATAAAGGCACTGGTATTACTAATATAAATGTAAGAAAAATATAAATTTAAAAAAATAAATTAATCATGATAATACTAAAAAGGTTTGTTTTCTCATTTTAAGTCAATTAAAAAGCTCTCTCTCTCTTTTTTGACAAGGGTACTGGATGTGACTTAGTAATGTAGAAAGAGAGGAAAAATTTACATCCGTAGTAAAAAATTTGATGAGCTAAAAAGAAATATACACAAAAGAAAATAAAAATCGCAGACACAAATGCTGACCCTCAGTAACATACCTTGGCCTCTTCCAAACGCCCAAGGGCTTTTAGAAGGTTGCCCAAATCACTGCGTACACAATAAAGATCCTGAAAAGAAAAACACATTTCAAGTTCAAATAAATGTAAAATAGTCTATCAATATTTCCAAAGATTGCCCATGTTTGACTTACATGATTATACTGTAAAGCAGACACGTAAGCCTGCACAGCTCCCTCCATGTCGCCTGCTGCCACCAGAGCTGCTGCCAGGTTGATGTATCCATCGATGAAATCTGGCTTCAGTCTTAAAGCATGGCGATAATGCTCAATGGCCTCCTGCAACTGCCCACGCTCCTTATACACATTTCCCAGGTTGGAGTAAGCTTCAGCCAACATCGGGTTCTGCTTGATGGCCAGGGTACTGAAATGTGCAGACCTACAGAGCCAGAAAGCAGGGGGTGGGTAAAAACATGACTCATGTTTCTTGTAAATGAAACACTGATGAACTTAAACCTAATGTTGTGGTCTGGGGGTTTCCTAAAATAAGAAACTGTTGACCCCATTCCATAATGTAAAAGTGTAAAACAGGGGTTGGCAATAAATATATGATAAATTATGAAAATCTGCAAATCTGGGAAGATCGCTGAATCGTGCTACATTGCAATCATTTATGCTCTGCTCTTCACAGTCTATGACAATGCTAGTGTTCTTAATAATTTAAAAGAATTGTGATGAACATTGGATTGGATGTACATTGAATTTGTAGTTAAAAAGGTTTTATGAAGAGACCAATTTACACCATTACCCAAGTCTTCAAGCACGCCTAAAGTTGTTTCTATGGCCCTCCCACACCTTACCTGTCAAGTCTCCTGCACTGGAAGTGGATGGAGGACAGAAGCAGGAGCACTCCAGTGTTATCTGGCTCCTGTCGCCACAGTTGCATACAGTGGCGCTCGGCTGCCTCAAAGTCCCCCGACTGATACTCTCTGTGCGCCAGCTCGGCCAACCCTTGGAATGAAAGCATACGTTTTGTCGGTTCTGGAGCACCAACAGCAACACAGCCCAAAGGAGGGGATGGGAAAACAACATGTTAGAGGTAATGGAAGAAAATAAGGCAGGCAAAAAAAATAAAAAAAGAAAACAGGATGATGAGGCTTTGTATGACAAAAATATGGGATAAATATTACGTAACAGAAATCAGACAATGATCAAAATAACTGGCAAGTGCTTCGGAAGTAAACAAAAACTGTGGAAAACAATTGATTATGGCTTATATGAAGGAAAAAACATATGCATTACCAAGCCTGACTAATGCATATTGGTTTACAAAGTCCATTAAGCTAAAATATAATACATTATTGAGATCATATCTGTGACATTGCACACGTCTATTTTACATACACAGGTATTTAAATGGTCTATTAACCATCTGCTGTTTCAGGGAGGGGAAAGCATTAAGCCATAAACCTGTCCTCCAGGTTAAACAACGCTGTGCGATATTTCATTTGCGAGGGAACCAAGAATAGACATGAACACGGATGCCATAAGGGATGAGAGCGAGCACCACCCAAGCAGGATATTTATCCACAGCAAATAATACGTAGCTATAAACACATGGACAATTACGCAACCATGGGCAGATCATTCAGAATCCATCTTCAACGTCCTATTGCAGTTGTTCGTTGTACTGCGTGGTTTTATCTTTTTCAGTAACGTCAGGGCTTTGGCTCGCCCACCATTTCTGTCCTTGCAACTGTGTGTTTTTTTTCTGTGTCCTTGCTCGTTGTGCCGCTTTCCAAATGTTTCAATACACCAAATAGCGATCCAAAAAAAAATGCGGTACAAAGAAAGCATCGAATGAGCTAATGGGGAAGCTAACTAGTAGCATTGATGCTAAATAACCATCGATTACCTCTAAAATCAACAAACAGTTAAAATATTACTGAATCTATTCATAATTATAACAAATCCCAAATCATCGGAAGATCATACAGCTTTCTGCAGTGGTTCAACTGAGCTACACGTGATATTTTGCCTCACGTCCAACAACATGAGGCAGCCGGGATACTGCACCATAATGCCGCCGACATTATGAAGTAACATTAGACAAAACTCACCTGTGCTGTCGGCCACATTTCCCACCGAACTCGCCATCTCCTCTGGCTTCGGTTCTTGCTCAGTGGACGTCAACGTGTCTCCGGAAAGATGTCAATTTCAGAGAAAATCTTAGACGACACGTAGCCGCAGTGTCACTACTAGCTGGTCGTTGTCTGCAACCTGCGGGAAACACACGTTCAGCGGCGAGGCTATTCTTTGAGTTCCTCTTCTTGTCTGACTTCAAACCAGTATCATAGATGGTGGACAAAATGACCGCCTAACCGATATCATTTGAGACCTAATCTAAACTTCCTTGTAGGAAAAATTGCTATGGCATAAATTCTAGGCTGTTTCCTCTTCACAACAATGAACCGTAGCTGGAACATAAAATGGCGAAAAGGGTGGATCTATTTTCAAAGAAAGTAGATCCGCATCTTGCTGGTGAAATAAGCACATTTACATGCAAAGGGTGACCCTACATTGTCACAGTTTTGATTAAACACCGTTTGTTTGATCAGAATGTTATATTCTGGATTTCAAACACCCAAGGGACGCTTAGAGGCCAATTATAGTTCGCGGAAGGATACACTGCTGCAGTAGATTGCATTGTGATATATCAAGATTTGACACTCTTGAGGTTTTCCCAGTGAACAATAATAAAAGAACAGCGACGATAAGACGATAAGATGCATAAATACAGATTTAAATCGTTAATCAGCACAAACTAATACACCTAAACAATTTGTAATGTTGTCTATGGATGTTTTAAACTGATATTTTCTTTCATGGGGTAATAGCAGAGTAGAGTCAATCAGTAATAGTTTGACATATTTGGTATCAAAAATTTTATTTATAGTTATATTCATAAATTCACAATTAACATACGAACGTGTACTTTGCAGGTTTTACCATCAGGGGGCAGTATTTGCTAGCCATTTGGGAGTGATAGTTTACTAGTCACAAAAAGTAAGTATATTTGACTTTTGAGTATTTATCTAAAAGCTCAGGTATATTGTATTTTAGGAACATGTAATTTCACCCAAATAGTCCTATTTCTAACTTTTTGTGAGTATATTACTTTGATACAGTAGCTTGAAGTTAATGCAATATAGAATACTACTGATTCTCACTTGATAGTTTTTTACATCTCTGATACTAATTGGCCCATTGTCAATTCCTGTCTTCAGCAGCTCTGTAATCACATGTTATTATCTATTAAAACATATTTGTTGGCTAGTGAAAGGGCTTCTGCTGCACTCATTTAATGATTTTATAGCTTACCAGTTTCCACCAGTAATGTATTTTCCATTGCTATTCCGTCATTGTTAATTCCACTATTTAGTCTCAATATTTTTGATGAGATGTCAAGGATTAGCATGCCACTCTGCCCTACAGACTTTGAAATCAGAGCTGGTGCTTTATGTATGCCAATTTTCCCTACAGTACCCTCTGGGAATGCAGTCGACATCACACATGGGTTTGCATAGGGACCCCGGTTTGTGTACACTTCCACGTTGCCCTTCTTCCCACACTCCTCTTCACTGTTTGTTGCACAGAATGATGTCATGGTCACTGTGTCTATGGCAATTGCATCTGACACGCTTTATTTTTGTGCAAGCCGCTGTCAGTAACCTTTTGAGTGCACACTTCTTGCCGAAAGGGTCCCTAAACAGCTCCTTTGAAAATAAGCTATTTTGGGAAGCACGTGAGATCAAGGGGTCCAGTCATCCATTGCATTGGTTAGCTTCAATTTGTAACGTCCTGCTTAATGGGCTGCGATACCACAACAACACGAATGGCCTGAATTATTTCAGCTCAATACTTTTTTTTTGTTTAAGGTCCAGTACAAGCTGCTGACCCACATTGAATGACGTCTTTCAGCAAGATAGATACTTTGACAGGGTTACTTTGGGACAGAGAAGGAAGAAGCGACTGTTCATTAGATAGCTTTGGTTTAGCTGTTTATAAAGGTCAACTCAGGCACACGTGTTCCAATACTTCTAAATGAGTCCTAAAATTGAATTGCCTTTGCACATGGCATGAACTGGCATTTTATAAATTGGTGATTTTGTGGGATTTTTACACGCAATCATTAAGGGTTTACAGAGAATGTCCCCAGAAAGAGAAAAAAAATCCAGAGAGTGTTAATTCCAGAGGTCAGAATAGAATGGCCTGACTTATTTTATGTGATATAGACAACAATTACTCATCATGAAGCTGAAGCAGCAGAAGAGCACACCGGTTGCCACTTTATTAAGTACATGCTTTTCCTTATAAAGTAGTCTATATTGCTTCACTGTCGAATGCACATGTGTATTTGTACTAGCATTTGGGAGAATATTCATCTTTTTATTAAATGTAATAATGATACAGATCTAATAATAACCCTACCCTTCAAACATGAAAAGAGACTGTCCATTTTTGGTCCACGTACAGTAATAATGAAGCCAGTATTGCTTTGTCAGATGGCCTCTAGCCCCAGACACACCCCTCTTCCCCTCCGTCAGACAAAAATGATACAGAACAAAGGCATTTCCTCCTAAGCTGCAAAAGGAAACATACCTGCTGTGACTGTTGACATACTTTACACTGTCACTTTTTATTATGTGGGACCTTCAAAGGGAATGACTCTATTCCTTCAACCTATATTTGTCCCATATTAGTTGTATCAAGCGTGGCAAAATCATAATAAAAAATAACATAGCCTGTATACAGTGGGCATGTGTTTTGCCTCTAGGTGCCATTTGGGTTAATCATCAGGTACCAGCACTTTGATTCATGCTTTTGGCTTTTGTGAGCCGCAGACACATGTTTTATAGCCCTGCATTTTGTGGTTGGAAGCGTCTGTGCAAAACAACTGGTCAAAATGTGATGTTTTAATCCATCATATGCTCACTTTAACCACAATAGCCTGCTGCCAAATGTCTCAATTATAAAGTCGCATAGTCACATGCTCGTTTATGTTGACCTATTTTGGGGGGACTTTTTCCATATTCAAATGTATAGGTAACATTTTATATTTTATTGCTTTTCCCCACCACAACAAATCATCTGTCTGTTATTTGCCATAAGGCTTTACTCCGAAGTCCCTCCATTTATCAGGCATTGCACTAGCACCTTGTG
Source organism: Philypnodon macrostomus (assembly GCA_036025475.1). Classification (NCBI taxonomy): domain Eukaryota; kingdom Metazoa; phylum Chordata; class Actinopteri; order Gobiiformes; family Eleotridae; genus Philypnodon; species Philypnodon macrostomus. Next base: position 29,210 of record JAVQKC010168450.1, read on the forward strand.
TTTGGATTGTATTTAGAAGTTAACCTTTCAATTCTCTGAAAATGACAATATGCACACATAAGGATCACAGCTGAAGGTGACAGAACAATCATCACCTCTCAACTCTGTGACCTCTTTAGTTCACCCATATCCTTCATCCTCTTTTGGTCAGTAGCTTTTGGTGATGCAGGAGTGACAATGTAAATAACCTAGAGACAGCAGATAAAAGCAACTGTCAGTCTCCAATCAATTACAAAAGTCTTTATTTTACAAATGATTTTAAAAAGCTGCAAACCAATTCTCACCTTTTTGAAAAGTTCTGTTAAAACCCACCAACCACTTGCATTGTTTTGGATTTAGCCTGAATCCCCTCTGAAAAAAACACTGATCCAGGCTTTGCCAGATCTCATTTAGATCCACCTGAGGGGTCTGTGAGCAGTGTGTGAGGCCAGAGATGGGATCACATGTGAGAGAGACTCCTCCTGGCTATATGAGGTCCTGGGTTTCCTCATGTTTTTGTTCCTATTTTGGCCTCTTTGAGCAGTGTGCAGGAAAGATGAGTGGCAGACTGGATTTCCAAATATTTGTATTTTATCCATAATTTTTACAACTTTATTTTTACCTTCAATTCTCTCTTTGTATTGTTAGTTATCACTTTTGGTCATTTCCTTCTGCTTATTCGAGGGGTACACCTTGAACAATGACATGACAGACAACCATTCATTCATTTTGGACAGTGGGAGAAAGAGGGAGTACCTGGAGAAAACCCATAGAAACACAGGGAGGACATGCAGACTCTACTCAGAAATATTAAGTGTTGGATGGGCCGAGGATCAAAACCCACAACTTTCTGGGAGTCAGAATTGCTAACCACTCTTACATGTTTATCCTGTTTTTGTTCAGATTCTCATAAGAACACTAGGCGACACCATGACAGATATTAAATGAAATAAAGCTTACTTTATTAAACATTTTTGTTATGTCAGAGGCAATAAAGTTTTAATTATCAAACTTAGCCTCATGAAGCTATTATTTATCTCATAGTATCTGCCTCCTTTGCTTACACACACAATTTACCAACAGTTACAGCATCACTGACCCGAGCCAGTGTTGTTTCTCACGGAGAAGTCATTGGCTATAGTCTAAAAGCTAATGGATCATCTCCACCTCTCTTCTGCTCACCCCTCTCCTCCCTCTCTGTTGTGTAATATGCCATACCTTGTGAGTGGCTTTGTCCAGAAAGAAGGTCAGTACCAGAGAGTTAGAAATCAGGCTCTAACCAGGGACTGGGCACACTAAATGTAGGAAATAGACTTCCTTAAAAGTGACTTCAACTATTATCTGAACTGATTGTGCAGTCATTTGCCTTGACTTTTTGAGAACTTTTGTACATTAATTAATCTTCTTCAGCTTATTTTTGTCCCAGTGACTGAAGCTTATACAACTGTGAGCCTTCGGAGGGGATCATTTAGTCACAGGGCATGAGGCATAGAAACATTATAGTGTATGTTACAGTTCACTATTGATGTGAAGGTTCCTCTTGCTCATCTGTGCAGATAAGCTGCTTAAGGAGCCTCTGTGGTAGAAGTGCACATCTGACAGTTCCTATGTCCTAAGTGTTGTCCTCTTCCTGCCTGTGTGAGAACCTTTTCTTCTTGATACTGTTTCAGGTTATGTAACAACACACTATGTGCCACGATAAAGGATTAAATCAACTCTCAGAAGATAAGCTTCATAATAACAAGTAGAACTAAGCTGGAGATCTCTGTGCTGATATGTTTGTCTTTGATAACCCCTTCACCATCACACAGGAACATCACTAGTATTTTGACCGAGGGTAGGGCTTAGAGCAACATAAACAGTGTTCAAAGGACAATATGTGATCAGATATGTTTGGTTTACGCCTCTTTAATACAGGTTTAAACCTAGTTTAGACCTGGGTTAGTCCTGGTTTAAGTCCTGCAGTCCAACCCCTTTTAGTTCTAGTTTATGCCTCACCTTGCACTGGTTTAAAGCTATAGTTTAGTCCTGGTTTAGTACTATAGTCTAGATCTGGGGTAATCCTGGTTCTAACATGCGTAAGCCCTATATATTCTTTACCTTGATTGGCCTTCTTTTAGACCTGCTTTACACCTCGCCTTAGTCAAGTTTGGACTCAAAGTAGTCCTGGATTACTTAGTTTGGTCTTAGTTTTGATCTGGTGTAGTCTTGAGACCTGGTTTAGACCTATCTCAGTTTTAGTCCTGGTTTTCTAGTTTAGTTTGGGTTTAGTTATATCCCTGGTTTATACATATAACGTACCCCATAGACCCTACAAGGCCCATGCATTATAAGTTAATACTGCTGTGCTCTATAGCAGCCTGTAAATTTGTTTATTTGGACTTCTTTACTCTTTACGTTCCTCACATGCAGTAAAGTGCTATGTTTGTCCATGTATATGTTTCAATAGTTTACTTGCTTCCCACCCTGTTCTTTTCCCTTCAGGTATCCTGTTTATGAGATATTGCAGAAAAACACAATACACACTTGATCTTGATGTACATGTTGTATTTAGGAAATGTGATCTTCTTACTGCACTTTGCTGACACTACTGTGTTTGCAGCATGTCAGAATAATATCTGTACAACAATAAGTAACAAAATACATTTGCTTGAGAAACGTTTTTATTGTACTTATAAGAGAACTACTTCAGTAATATTATTTTGAATTAGCATTCTTATTTGAGTTTTATGATTTATGTTAATTTCCCAAAGATTTGATTTATTTTAGTATTTTCTTCAGTTTTTTGTTTGGATTTGCATATCCTTTTCTGTTTTTGTCTTAATTACCTTAAAAACCTTAAAACCCTTACCTTTATACCTTAAAAAGCTTATATTTTTGTCATCAAATACCCTTTAATTCATTCATTCATTCATGCATAATTATTTAGATTTTACTTGAGTAATCTTATTTTTCAATACACTTGGCCGCTCTACCCACCTCTGTATATACGTGCATCACTAGACATGTGGTGTGTACTGTATATCTGTGTGTGCCCTGGTAGGGGAAAGTTGTTGGACCACAGCCTCCTGGAAGTCACTGGGACACAGTCCAGAGGAAAAGGCGTAGCTGTACTTTGTCGACCGCTACATCCACTGCTCCGGCCACAGAGTGCAATAAAACATTATCTAGACAACTGCAATCCCTTCACATAAGCGCATAGGAGACCATAATCACAAAGCAGACTGCTGACTATTATTATTGGAGCATTGACCTTAAGGTGTCACATGTCACATGAATAACTATGTATATGGTTGAGATTGGTTAGATGGGATAACCTTGAGTCTATTTCACGAATATGTGGGCTTCTATACTTACACATACATATTTGAGGAAAAACTGAAAAAAAATGCTGTTCAATCTTTACTAGACACTATAGAGTAGGTCACAGAGGTGACAAGCCAACGTGTTTGCAGACTAAATTATTAGCATCCATAAAATGTTCTACAAGTCTACTAAGTCATAACATGGAACAATGATTTATTTGGCATTAATCAGGGTACACAATACAGATGCTAGAAGTTTGTCAATAGTTTTTCCTGTGCTATCTCCTCCAGAACAATGGTGGGAAAAACAGGACATTTGTGTAACTTTGTGCAGCTGAGTTAATAAATGAAAAGTGAAAACAATGAGGACAGATAGCTGACTAGAGGGTCACTTCTGTTGTATTTAGAAGTACAAGCACAGACGACCACCAAAGGATTTGCGACCCCTTTACCGCATCCACCACCCTTTTACACTAGTACCTCTTGGCACTACTCAGCCTGGTTTGCCCTGGTTTTCACACTTGCCTTAAGAATACTGTCCAGAAAATAGGTAGATCTAGTGGTAATAGTGGTAGAACATTTTGGAACAATATGCCTTCTCAAACCCTTGAATGCTTATCATTTTCATTCATCATCGCTCGAGTGAACAGGGCTATCACCCTAAGAGCGATTTCTAAGGTTAAGTAAAGCTTGAATGAAGCTAAACAGATAAAACAACTCAATGTCCAACCATTTAGTTTACACAGTCTAATGTATATGGGCACCATGGCTATTGCCTAAACAGGAAACTATTCCATTATATGCAAAATACTATTTGCAAAAACACATTTAAGAGCATATACAAACTGCAAGAAAAATGAAAACTGAAATGAATTGTTTAGTCATTACTTTAATTCAGTTGGCATCAGGCACAAGGTCAAATATTTGTCATTTTCTGTTACCACCAGTTTGTTAGCCCATGCACGTGCACAAACATAGCAAAAAATATAATTGGACTTAGTCATTATAAATGAACACCCAGCATTGCTATAAACAAACAGTAATTATCTGTGTTCTTCTGTTCTTCTGAAGTAAATGAGTAATCTGTTCACAAATGAACTAATGACAAAGATTTTTAAAACTCAATGTGATATTGTTGCCAGTCTTTCACAGCAACACAATGTCCTGGGCTCTGTAATTAAGACAGCACTTAAACTCACTTATCTTCACGTACTAACAAGTAATTGGGTTAAAGCAACAATGAAAACGAATGTTGTGTGCGTGGATAAACATCAATGGGTTCAGTGGCTTCAATGGGTTCATTTATTTATTCAATGTCAACATTTCTGCAATATTTGAAACCTAATGTTCTTGTTTTCATTTATTTTGACTACAAAAATATTCCTTTGTTGCTCAGAAGTGAAGTGAACCCTCTGACCCTAAATTAGGAAGTGTATCTGAATAAATCACTAACACTAACTCGATTACACAAGTATGCACCAGAAAAGGGATAGTATTTTTAAATCAAAAACAATCAAATACTAAACTAAATCAAAGTGATGTTCCTGCACGTGTTAAGGGATAAAATAAAGAAACCATGCTGAATTGATGGTAAAAAGTCTGATTTTTAATCCCAAAACTAACTAAGGAATGTTTCTATTTTTTTTTCTCAGACCTGTTTTATGGGGGTCAAATCCCCTTTGTGTAACAGACAATGATGAAAGTCTCTAGTCTAGATCATAATTAGCTTTGCCTGCCAAAGCCTGGTCAAGTGCACCTGGTAAAAAGGCTGCACAATGACTGCATACAGTAGAGGTTATGTAAATGTTACAGTGTCTCCCTGCCCTTATTTGAATTAGCCTCTCACATACAGTTTATGGTTCTATGGTTTTTCATAGATCTGATATCTCAGAAATCATGATATTGGAATTCTATATGCCAAAGAGAAATTGGATAAATAATACTTTGGCATTTACAAAGCATTTAATTTAAGAGCTTGGAACAGGAAGACCAAATTAACTTTACTTATACGGAAGTAAATCTTTTGATATCTGCATTGATGTTTCACATACAATATAGTTTACATTGATCTAAAATCAGAAAAAATCCCTTGACATTAGAACAAAAGCACAGACTTTATTGTTACTGGCAGCTGAAATAAGTACCCTCAGATTTGTCAGTGTTATTATGGCTCCTGGAGTGCTGTTTGAGAACCATGCTGTGTTCAAGTGCCTGTGACATGGGAGGAAATACGATCAGAAATAATGACAGGACTTTGACATGTGATTGCTTTGACCACCTCCATTTATCTGTGACCGCCACATATTTGCCTTGGTCAGAACAATCAAGTGTGACATGTCTGACAGGCCAATACTGTGCATCTGCACTGTAAAATATAAAAGGTTATTGATATATATGTTTTTAAATCTTGGAAACTGCCTCGGAAATAGAAAAAGTAACTTGAACAGACTAAGAAACAGACATCAGACAGATATAGTTACTCCAAGGACTTTTTACAGTGTATGGTTTATATGTACTAATTTCTACATTTCATTCCTCAACTTATACTACTGCTTATTTCCATTTGTGTTTGTGGGACTGGCATCTGTCCCTAAAACTACAGGCCTTAGGCAGGGTTCACCCTGAATTATGGCCAGTTACGTAGTTGCACAATTGACGCTTGTTCACACACTGACATACAATCATTCAGTTTCACATTAATTCAACAGGGGACATTTCACGACACATCTTCTAAGTTGTTTATGTACATTTATTAATGAATGATGACATTGTTTTATTAGACTATTACTGTTGTTTCTGTGGTTTTATTAACCTCTGAATGTATTAAGATGATTTGAATGATTTTGCAAATTGTTCTTGGTTGTCCAGTTCCAGAGAAAGTTCTATGTAGAACTGTTTATTTGCATATAGGGGAAATTCTCTACCTTGGTGGAGATCTGCACTCTTTGTGTCTGTTAGTGTTCATCTGCAAAGGACAGAGCAGAGGGGTATGTGTTAAATTTCACAAGACAGAAGGGGTAATGGGGGAGAGGCTCTCTAACAAGAAGAAAGGTCAAGCCAAGCCAATCATACATCCAGACCGTGTCCCGAATCAGTCTTAAAATCACTTCTTCCTTGTGTCATTTCTCAGTTTCCCTGAAAGTTTCATCCAAATCCGTTCTGTAGTTTTTGCGGAAAGTTGCTAACGGGCACACACACTAACGCTACCGAAAACATCCTTGGCGGAGGTAACAAGTCAATTTTTACAGCATATGAGCTGAGCAAATAGGCTTGAGAATACAAAAGATTTATTTCAACATGCTAAAAGAGATTTAGCCTCCCCCTGAAAGCACTTCAAAGGAGTTTTCATGTTATTCAAGGTTCAAAAGGCTTACATGTGAAAGACCACAGTGTGTCCATGAGCTGTGCCCTGTTTGGATATGGCACGTAGTGGGCAGCGTCCTCTACACTGATGCCCTCATTGTGACAGCATCCTATGGAGTTAATCAGGCATGCTCTGTTTATGTTTGATCACAGCACCAGCATAAGTTGCAGTGTCGACTTGCCTTGTGTGGGTCACTGGTGGAGGCTGACATCATCCTGACACACAATTCACCCAGGAGTTTTTTGTGAAACAAGGACCACATGATTGAATGAGGAGGCCAAAGGGACACAGGGAGGGATGTACAACATGGCTCAAGCTCTGTGTGAAATGTAAATAACAGCATCAAGGTTGGACAAGAAACATTTCCAAATCTGGCAGCTGAAAATGTGAAGCTTTCTATGCTCATGTTAATGCAATGACAAATGTAAATGATATATTATTATATAGTATTATATATATTCCAAACTATTCTGTGAAATACATAACATAACATTGTTTATCTTTTTTGTTTTGTTTATTTTAACTTCAATCTATAATTTGTTTTCACAAACCAATGTGAGTTTTAAACTACAACTCACACTTCTAAGTTATACTGACAAAATGTTGTGAGTTATTACAATGATCTTTTGTAAGTTTAAACAATGTAAAACTTTAAGGCAGAAATTTAAAATTTCACATTGTTACAAAAACTCACTGAAGATCTTTGTCCTATGCTATAACTTACACCATTCTGTCAGTATAACTAAGTATGTGTTGTTGATTCAAAACTCACATTATATATATTATTAGGTGAGAATAGGTGGCATAAACTAGTCAAAATGAACCTTTCCAAACTCACAAAAATCCATCTTGTACTGCTCCTGCTTATCCGTCTGACCGACACCACTGATGGTGCGGACCAATCATGTGGCAATATTGCCGTGAGTAGGTGGGCTTTAGGTTTGCCAAAAAACTACAAGCCTTATAGCAAAGCTTATTAGCAACATGGGGACAAGGAAAATCCTGCTATATTTTTACAAAAACATTTAAAAAAAATCACACACCAATAGTTTATTAAATTAAATGAATTATTTAGCTGTTCCTTGTTACTAAGTCATATCAGTCGGAGTCCCTCTTTTCAGACGTTTTCTACAGGAGCAGTCGCAGATCGATGTGTAGAACCCTGAATAGCAGAGTGCCACACTTATCAATCTGGCTTTTGCCAGGTTAAGTCAAAATGTACAGTATGTAAAAATCTAACAGGCCAAATTGGCAATATGAGTTAATATGTACTGGACAAACTGGTTGATACATGCAGTCTACAAATCAGTGGATGTGAAACATATTTTTACTGGTTTGAGTCATGTTGCTGCTGCCAGATGTGATGCTCAGATAGTCTCAGCCTTTGAACTGAAGCCAGTGAAGAGATAGAAATCTAGTCAAAGCATTTTATTTCTTAAGATCTCCTCTATCGCTTTTTAAGCTACACCTCCCACTCTTTAGTGCTCCCCCACAGGTCACAGTTGGAGGATCATTAAAAATGCAATGAAGTACGTGCCACACCAGCTGAATGAAGGAGGCGTTGAACCATAGACCCACCATTACCATTCAACTAGTGTGTGTGTAAATCAGTTTGCATTGGGGGATGAGGGTTATTGGGGTATGTTGTAGCTGTCAAACAGTGCTGATTAACTTTGTATTTGGGTTAGAGTTTAAAACAATGTTTTTAGAGTGAATCTGGGTTATACAGTGGAATTTAATAGATAAGATAGTGGCTAGATGGTATAATACCATGCATCCAGTCATCTAGATCTACGTGAAAAGTTAATCATTAGTTCCTTAGCACATTACTAATCTTCTTGCAAAATGTCTTCCAAAATGTATTTGAAAGAAAAACAAGCCAAACAACTCTAGGAAAAATGACCTTTGGTATGGAAAGTACTAAAATTGAGTAAAATCAGTTCCCAGGTCACTACTAAATCGTTTTAAATAGCAGCGTGTAACAATAGGCACACCGTGAACTATCTCTCATCAAAAACTCAGAACTCTATCAGAATGATTGCAAATTGTGGAAATTATACAACCAATCAAAACAATTAACCATTGCATAAAGCCCACCCCACTTCAGAGAAACAGTTCTGATTAGTCAAGGATTCAGTTACGTTTTTTTTCCTTTCCTTTATCTGGCTAAGAAGCTATTTACACAACAACATATTATGCCCAAACAGCAATGACGGTGTTGAGGTTTGGCTTCTTGCTTACCCAAGGCCCCATTTTTTCAGTCCACTCTGCCACTGGTCCACTGGAGACCACATACAAGAAAACTGACTAACATTTCCTCACTTTGTGTAGCATTTTATCAGCTGCAATAAACAGTATTTTAACAGTCATGTTAACGCTCCATAGACAACAGTCAGGTGTGACTAACAACAAGAGGATAACAGACTCCTGCACCTCTGCTCCTCACAGACTTCCTCTCACACCTCCAATTACTATAACAATATACAGATCAAAAGAGTAGTAAAATGTTACAAACACACATCATAATTATGATGTATTCACAAACAAACAAGCCAAAAAACAATATCAATAGTCAATATAACATTAAATATAGTATTTCATATTTAAAGAGAGTTCTGTAGATCAAGAGATTTGCCATAACCCATTTAGCAGCCCATCTTGTCCTGAACTCTAAACATTTGCTGATAACCTACAAACCTAAGCTGTGACCTCTAACCTCAAACCCCGGGGCCCCTCAAACAGCCATTGGTCCCTGGGGATTCAACATATCTTCATCTTGATTGGTGTATTTTTCCTTTCCTTGCTTTGCTCTCTCCATGGGCTGGCTGCGGTTTCACTTTACTCTTCGATCTCGCTCCATCACAATCTGGTTTGTGTTAGGGATGGCCCCAGATAATCCTAGCAGCCTGTTTCCTTCAAAGCCTCTCCCAAGTTTTCACAACAGCGGGCCAGGGGCTAGGGATGTACACGTGAGGGGCAAATAGCAGCGACATATCAGTAGATCTACCCTTTCTGGACAGGGTAGGGTTTCTTGTTTCTGCGCTCAAACTTGAAAAATGAAAAAGGTATGGATTGTGTGTGCTTTGGTGCAGACCTTTGACTTGTCTGAACACTACATTTTCTGAGGAAAAAGAGTGAAAAGGACCTTAGAAATGATTGACATTGAATGGTTGATTATGCACGCAAGATTGGCATTCATAACAGTGGATTCAAGCTATGCAGTCCATGGTAATTTCCTGTTGTCAGTCTGCCTCTTTGTAGTCCGCCCCCCTCGACAGGTTAATAAAGGCTCAAAGGGAGTGATAGTGGTTAATAAGACTAATTGTCAGGGATTTCAGTGCATCTCGAGTGGGCTGTCTTCATGAGTAAACAGGCCTGGCTCTTTTCACTGAGCGCAGCCAGAGGGCCTTTTTTCTCTCACCACAGCCATAGCAACAGCCTGTCCGTCCATTTTACTGAGTTTTGACCCAATAACTCAGCTGGCCCTCTCAGCACACATCCTTTTGTTATCTCTCTTTTCTCTGTCTGCCAAACATGACACATCTCCTTGAGGCAAAAAAAGAGGAAGGAAGAGTAATCAGGATTGCACGTGGTGTCACAGAGCACAATGAAGCCCATGCTGTCTGTCCATTAAACTGGACTACTGTACAGAACCAAGTCAGTGTGCAGTGGCCTTTTGGGTCATAAAGACGTTTGAATAAAACATGAATTATACACATACAATGACTGTTTTTGTCACATGTTGGATGAGTAGACCAAAGAGGCCTTGTGTCAGGGACATCTTAATCTATGAGAAATATATGATGCATGTGTTAAATGTCAGCTTCAGCTGCAGCAGGCATCACAACACAACACTCCACGGGAGACTTGGACTACCGCTTATGGTGCTGAGGCCCAGGGGTGCCTTGTTTTACCAACAGCTCCAGTACCCAGCAAAAGCCGGGCCCATTGTTATGCAACCATTTAGTAAGGTTGAGTGGGCCTATAAGCACAGGCACACTGAGGCTGTTGGATGATGGGAGATAGTGGCACGGGGTTAATCCTGAGGGGAGACCTCCCTGGCCTTAACCTCCATAACTCATGAGTGTTTGTCTTTCATTCTGAAACATATTGGCTTGTTCAGATCTGAGAGAGATGCAGAAGGACCAGGCTTTAGTGTTGAACAGAGGTTAATCCATGCACCCCCAACAGAAGGTCCAGCCAGAACTATAGCTCCCCTATTTCTCCTTTTTCCACTAACTATCTCCTTTGGTCCCCTCCAACATGCCAGCCCTCAGGCAGTGAGCCAACATCCTACTGTCTCTCTGTGGGTGACATCACTGGTTGGCACAGAAAAGCTGGAGGGAATAATTGGTTTTAGGAGCTTGAAGTAACAGAGTGTGTACGTGCACAGTCAAATGTGTGCGTATGTGTGTAGTGATGTAGAAAGGAATTTGAGAGGCTTTATTCAACACAAAGCACATAAAATGTACAATCAATACTTAGTTTTATGTAATGCTGTAATTGCAGTTTACATGTATATCATCACTTGCCCCACACAGAAAGCAGAGCTGTTATTGCTCAGTAATATTCCATCAAACCAATGGACTGCAGAGGGGCTTAGAACCTTGTGAAAGTGAATAAACACATGAAAGTCAAAGAGTTGTGATTGAAGTTGTGGTCTGGTTTGGTTCGGTTTGGTGTTAAATGTGATGTTGGGGGAGGAAAACCAGGAGGCCCCGCTTTAATAACTCACTATAGACTCTAAACATGACCACCCCACCAAGTCCAGGCCGTTCACTGCACTTCATGCTACATACACAGCCTACTTAGAGGGATGCCTTTGTTTGGACGAAGCGCTTTGTCAGACTCTATTTAGTGCTTTCTTTACAACAGTCCCAGGCCTTTGAATATTAACTGTGTGATCACTCTTGCCACACAAGCAGTGCTCGAAAACGGGTATCCCATCTGCAGCGCCGAGGCTTGGTGCCCAGCCACAATTTGGTACAAAATTGTTTTTCCCTCAAGTTTTTCATCACCAACATTTGAATTGAGTTTCCAGTGATGATTGGCTGACATCATTTATGATTTATTTCACATATGAGGAGACTGCATGGAGAGACATGTTTCTCAGTATTGAAGGCAAATATATCACAAATTTATCATCAAAATCTGTGTCACATAAAACTAAATGTATTGCAATATATGTATGGCCTTCCATCTGACAGACACATTGGAAAACTTCCAAAAGGTATCCAAATATTGGCAAATCATGTTTTTGAATGTATTAATGTAGGTTCTCTATTAATTAAGATGAGAAAAGCCCAGTATTGTGTGCTCCCATTGTAAGCTACTAGTGGAGTGAGACTGTATTTTGCACTGGTAATGACCATAGCAGCTGGGGCAGAAAGGTAAGTGAGGCTAGTGGGGTTGGTGTGTGTTGTTTTTGCAGGCCAATAATCCTCTTTATGGACTCTCAGGAAATCCTAAGAGGAGTCGGAAGCAACTCTATAGCGGCTAGATGCATCAAGACAAACAGAGCTGTCCCCACCCCCCCCAAATGTACAATGGACACACTAAATGTCCCCATCAAAGTCTAAGCTCACAGTTTGGACATACGGTGAGGTTCAGGGTTCAAAAAAATACCTCTTGTCTCTTACTTTAATAGATTTTAAAGTAAGCTATGGCTGGTATTGTTGCAAGAGCAGATAAGGGGCATTTTTCTTTTATCAACATTGAGTCACCAAAAATGTGTCCTGACAAAAGCATGAGGAGTGAGGACATAAGTAGAAGCAAATTTATGTATAAATCCTATAACTTTAGAAATACACTTTTGGTGTTGGGTCAATAACTCTAAATTGATTGGCAATTTGGGCACTTTTGGCAATTATCATAAGCTATCATTTTATATGTGTGGTATATCAATTTCACCCAAGCAGAACTATGCAACAGGCTTTCACTGAATGGTGAGAGATTGTAAAACTGATATTGACCTGGTGTATATAATCTATAATCTTTGTGTTCTTTCTGTGTATAACAACATTGTTTTTTTTCGGAAACTGTAGAGGAAGAATGCAACCGAAAAAAATGCAAGCATTGTTCCCTTTTAATATATAATAATCACAAAAGTTTGGGATATTTGGGATATATTCAGGTGAAATTATAGAATACTCCTAAAATGCAATGTAACCTATAAATTATTATCACCTGGATTTACAAAAATATCCTACTATTATCATATAATGTAATATCACTGAGGAACATTTTCCACCAATTTTACCCAAAAGTCAAATGCCGTTTGACTAGTATACATTAAATAGTGTTATTTTATAGTATCTGGTTCTCATCTCTAGGCCCTTGTGTCTGTCTCATCATGCACTCGCCTATCTGTGAACCCCCTTAATAAACAACAATGTCAGAGGCATGCTCGCGCCACAGATAAATCCCATGCATTGAACAGACATGTCTTACATTATGTGGGAAAAGTGAGCACAATATGTAGCGATAGACTGACTGTGTCTCTTTGCTGTACGTCCTTATCAGGTCTGCAGTCTGAACAAAACGTGTGAGCACAGCTGGGAAACTAAATGAAAGCTCTGAGGAGGCTGGGATTCATTAGGAATATACCTCCCACAGATCTATACAGTCCTGTTCAAATGTAGGATCAAACCCAGGTGTGGCAGTCATTTTGTTTATGCGTGCCACACAGCTAAGTGACAAACACACGCCTTACCATCAGCTACACTGAGGCCGTGAACTCACTGACACTTTATCAAGGAGATCAATCTATTGGATTGTGAGCTCAAATAGCTAATCATCTTATCATCAAGCTAATGAATTTATTGACAATTGATCATCATTTTTCTACTTAAAAACCAAACCATGCAAATATACAGTGAGCAGCAGTTCTGTGGATAAAAATGCCAGAGGTCAAAGACTAGACTGAGATAAAAGAAATGCAACATTAGCTCAGATAACAAGTCACAAAAGACCATTTCTGAACCCACAAAATCACATGACACAACTACAGCCACAGAAAACCACACGGTGACACTTTATTAGGTACAAGGTCTACCTATTAAAATGACTAGTGAGTGTATATGGGCCTATCAATGAACTTATATGGAAACAGTTTTATTGCCACTTTCACACAGTGAATAAATGGGGCGCCTGGGCAAAGAAAATCTATTGTATTGATTCTATTCCATCCGGATGTACACTATTTCTGTGGTGTGAAATGCCAATTATAGCATGGGTCACTTTACAAAATTCATTCAGTCATTTGAATGTTTTCTGTTGGTGTGACTGTGTAAGCCATCATTATGAGTTTGTAAGTACAGAGAAGTGGGAGCTGCCTTACATAACCTTAGTCCGACTTCAAAGTGAGATTAGAAAAAACGAAATGGCCAAGGGTTACGGCAACTGCCACAAAAGTACAGAGCTAATCTTCTAAAAGGTTGCCACCATTGTTAATCCTGATTTCTTTATTGAAAAGGGTTCTAAGCATATGGTCACAAGCATTTATTATAACACAGTTTGGTCATAGAAAATCAAGACAAGCACTTATTCACTACAGCTTTGCATTTTCTCACACCCACCTTACCCACAAATCTTATACATAATGGTTCTAAATGTTGTAAAAAGTGTAGCACAGTTTCCCTGCAAATGACACACAACAGTTACATTTTTGAAGGAAAATTACATCCAAGAAAAGTTGTATCACTTTTATTTAAGTACAATGATTTTAACATTGAAATAACATTATTCCTTCAAAACTTTATGTTGTGAAAGGGGGATTTTCAATTTTTGGGGTGAAAACTTAAATTAAATTGATTACATTAAAACCTAATAAATATATCACACTCAAATAGTTTCATAGTCATTTTAACTACTATTTTTTATCTTAACTTGAGTAATATAAAATTATTTTGAAGTAACAATAATCTTGAGTACATTTTTGGCTACTCTACCCACCTCCGCCTAACTCTCACCAAAGAAAAGACCAACTGAACCACTGCAGTGCCAAAATAATAAAAGCCTTCAGGACTAGCCGGGGGCCACATAATATGTGTTGGAGAAAAATGTGACCAAGATGCCAAGTTAATTCCCCACTATTCATTATTCGATGTTGGCCGCTCGTGTGACAAGGATGCTGGCATTAAGATCTTGAATTGTGTTGTACTGGTGTTTTATGGCCCATAAAGCTGCTGTCTTTCACCAGTGGCATTTCCTTGTATTCTCTGCAGTGCAGCGTAGCCTGAGAAGTAGATGACTGAAAAGAAAGTGAAGTTTCCTGAGAATGGTTTACTCTGGCAAGACTTCAGTCTAACAGACAACAATAGCCAGATCTTTGGGGTCATAACCTGCTAATTACTGCAAGCTCATTTGTGATGACGTTTACCTGTCAGCACGTCTGTGAAAGGGGGCTACCTGAGCTCACCTGGTGACGTGGGCCAGAAGCGCTCCAGCACCTCAGATGAAAGCTCTGTGTTTTCAGTAGACAAACTAGTCCCTTTAGGAGATTTCAGCACCCTCAGGGGACATGTGACCTTTCTTCACCTATGGGTTCATGCAGCCAACCACAGCACAGGGTGGAGATATGGACATATATCCTATATCTGATAGCCTTCTGTTCTCAAGTTCTCAAATATGCTTCTGAGTTTGATCAAGGCAATCTGCACCAACCCCTTCTGATGATTAGAGAGAAACTGAGCTGTACAAAGTATGAAGAAAATACCTTGGCAAGCATAAGATCTTCACATTATGATACCAATAGTATATGTAGTAGGTTTTCTCAAATTATCAATTGACTTTCTGACACAGTTCTAGCTCTTGTGTTGCCTTCAGGTCAAATTGACCCAAAGATGCTCAACGTGGTAGGGCACAGATGCATGTGTGCTTTTTGGTGTACTTCGTCACACTACATATTTTCTCTTTGTAAATTTGGTATTAAGTCAAGATTTTGAGTGGTGTGGAAGATGCACATGATTATTATGAAAATAATTATGACAGATTGCCTACTTTAAATCACAGAACAGACAATTTTCTATCATATCTAGCAAGTGCAATTTTTGTGCTAGTTACAAGCCTGGATAAATGGAGATGGTTGGGTGTCAGGAAGGACAACCAACGTAAAAGAAATGCATGTTAACTACACCTAAAGAGGCAGATGATTTGCTGTGGTAAGAGAATTAGTACTGTTTCGTCAAATTTGTGGCTTACTTTATAAATTGTGTGTGTGTTTTTTTTAAAACGTGCTAGCATTTATACAAAACTAAAGAAGGCTAATCTCTCCATTCAGATGAGAAAAGTCACGGAGCTACACAGGATTGAAGCGGTTTGAACTCAGAAAGCACCTGAAGGCCCCTAAATCCAACCCCTGGGAAAAGTGGGAGGACACAATAAAGCCGTATCAGGCCGCGGGGGCGCGCACATGCTCGTTCGTGCGGACCAGTGGAAGTTTCCCTACAACTCCAGAGTGAGTCAATAAAGACAAGAGAGGGTTGACTACTGCGGGACTCCCGGCTCAAGGGAGTAATACGAAAAGTTGGATACTTACCGGGGTTTGGCGTTGAAGTCGGCTTGGCGCGTGTGGAGTAACTTCAGTCAGAGATGAAGCCTTCTCCTTGGCCCAGGTAAACCACAAAACACACGCTGCTCTGAATGAAACTGAAATATGCTACCGTTGCTTTTAAGTACATATTTATACCATCTTCTAATCTATTAACGTGTGCGTAAAACGATGCTGCCGCCCCGAATCATTCTGGCTATTTAACACCAATTATAAAGATTATTATTTCTGTATACCTTTCGGATTTTATGTAAATGTAGTTTTTCTTGTTGCATGATTGTATAACTTTCCGCAACTACTATTATGAGCAATCTAAAATATTAAGGTGACAAATCTTCTTCACTTTTAAACCATTAATTGACATTATTTGCGCTACATGCAGCTCCCTCTTGCGGCGCGCAGAGGAACAATATCTTGGGAGTTTTTGGATAGAATTTTTTTTTTCCAAATAATACTGCAATGTCATGATTTAAGACTTGGGCCCTAAAGCAGAGGATTTGAATCACCTCTGAATCACTGACAATTACTAATCTTGCTACAAACCTTCTGGTGCTAGCATGAGCAAGGCGAGGGGACTATTACCTCCTGTGGTGAATAAGACATACAACTATGTGTCATTTTTATTTTGTGGTTAGCTGTGTGTTTTCTCGCTACTCCTGTGGGGGTCTCCATGTATTTTAATTAGAAGGGAGAGGGCACATGCTGGAGGCGTGTGTGACTGCAGTGAGGTGAAACTGAACAGGATGAGGCAAGCTGTTCAACCAGACTGTAACGGGGCAGAGCTGGTCTTGTACTTTCACCTTTACAATATAGCTTCAAACTAACCGTGGATGAACATGTGTCACTTTTTAATTGGGACTGTGACATTTTTAGGCTCCTTGTCCCGTGTCTCGGCAAAGATCGTAAAGCTACAAATGTATGCAGAATTATATTTATATGACCTTTTATATATATATATATATGCAGGGGAAATCAATTTCTTTTACAATGGTGCTTTGTTGACACAATACAAATTTACAATTTCAATTAACTGAGCAAGTTTAACTTTTTGATAATAATGTCATGGTTGGTATTATTGTACAACCTTACAACATCTATCAATATAAATGCTGCTCAGTTTGATTGCCATGTCATTGTTATTAGATGTGATATATATAATTAACTTAAAATCTGACAAAATACACCTTTTTATTTGTTCTAAAGCACTCTATTTGGTGATTCTGAAAGTTGAAAAAGGGCATCTGGACAAGATTTTGATTGTTGAACAATCAAAACCTTGTCCAGATGCCCTTTTTCAACTTTCAGAATGACCTCTACCTGGATGAATGACAACCTTCACCGTCGTCTTACTATATTTGGTGGATAGAGACTTTGCTTACAAACATGATCCCCCCTAACCCAGTGTTTCTCAAACTCCCGGAGAGCCCCGAAGACAGACGTCATGAAGAAATAAAATTAGAAAAGACTTTGTAAGCAACATCAGGAGCACAGATAAGTTAACTTCTACATTAAAAAAATGTCAAATACAGCCTTTATTGACATCGTAGCGTTGAGTAAACACAAACACAACACAACCCTACCCTTTTTCATCAGTCTGTATACGGCAGGTTTGATGGTTGGCAATTTTGTTCTTAAAGCGGTCCTTGGTTTGAAAAAGTTTTGAAACGCCTAAAAGTTGAACTAGAGGTTACACTCTTAACTTTAGAAGCTGCAGGTAAATGAGCACATGCACTCAAAGCAGATGATAATGAAAGGATTCTAGCAAACCCAGGTGTCAGACACATTCAGGTGAGATCATCTTTTTGAGTTGAGCTGCTTTTAAAAAAACAACAGAAATTCCGTAATGATTTTTTGCATTGATTTGCATTGTGCTTGCTTGCATCCCAGACTGGATCTTATGATGGACCTTTGAACCGTACCCTGTGGGACATTGCAAGAGATGTGAAGAAAAAAAACTCTGATGCTGATCAACTTCGCTGTGGCTATCAACGTGCCTTTTATGGGACACAAATTTGACATTGTAACACCATGGATTCGGTGCGGGTCGTGCCAGCACCAACAGCACCTCTAGCCCCACCGCCGCCACCACCGCCTCCACCCCCGCCGCCCGCTCCCCCCATCGCCTCAGCTTTCAACCGGGAGGACAGTGTTCGTCGCAGCCGCCTCAGGAAGTTCAACTGGGAGCGAATCCCCAAAGAGAAGGTAGAGGGGCGGAAAAGTGTCTGGAGTGGAGCGGGCCTGGATGAAGATGAGTTCCCCATTGATCTGCATTCTCTGGACGAGTTGTTTGGTCAGAAAGACAGTAAGCCTCAAGATAGGACCAGAACTCTGAGGAGAAGGTCCACACTACGATGCAGATCTCCACAAGACAACTCAGAGGAGGTTAGCACATCTCTATACCAGTTGTTCTCAAACTTGCCACACTTACAAGCTCAGAAAGTATTTTATGATAAATAGGGGGTAATTGCAGAAACAGGCATTACTAAATACAAAAACAAAACCAGGACTATTACCAGAACTAAACCAGGACCAAACCAGGTATAAACTAAGCAGTTGTTCACACCGTACTTCACATTCAAGCCCCTGACCAGTCCAGGAATAAAACAAGAACAAAACTGGATCTAAAATTCAACTGAAAGACTCCTCAGTAACGCTAGAGCCCACTAAATGTACCCTTACAACAGTTTGAGAACCTCTGATCAGCAAAACCTGTAAATTTTATGGTTTGTCTTTTACAGATTTCCCTTCTGGATTCCAAGCGCAGTATGAACATTGGCATATTTTTACGACAGTTTAAAATGTAAGTACAAAATTCACATTACTATATTTGTATTCCTGATGCTGTTATGTCCACTCCAAAAATATCCCATTATGTGTTGTTACCTAGTACATCAAAGTGAAAGTAGTCTTGAAAGCAGGAAGCAGCCATGCCCAGGGGAGCAATAGACTGGTTGGGTAAATCTAGCGAGAGGCCTTGTATTAAAGGTGGATGCTGTTAATGTGTGTGACAGCTGACCAGGGCAGAGGATGTGTGGTGTGTGTTGCAAGGAACAGGTGTAAGAAGCTTCAGTCTTGGTAGATGGACTTGTTGAAAGCTGGTAGGTGACCCAGGAAAGAGTTGATACATGCGGTCTTATTATATATTATATTTTTTTACTGTGTATGTAATGCACTTTTTATATGTTTTGCCTCATAAGAATAAGTACAAACACTTATAAACAATAGATTATGTTTCCCTTACAGAGTACATTTATTCACTATTTTTAAGTTTTCCTTGTTCAAACACCTTTTCTACTGAGAGTGTTTTATACTTGACAAAGGCAGTGTTTGCACATTGAGACTAGCCTTCTTTTAGACATCAAGTTGTCTGGTAAAATAATGAAAGAAATAATAATAACGGAAGTACGGAGCTTTTATTTATAAAGTTATGAAGAACGGGGCTTTTTTTTTAAAGGTTTGTCAGGGCTTGTAAGGAAGGCATTTATGTTGAAAAGAGTCAAAGACCAAAACCAGACAACCTGTAGAGGCAATGTAAACAATCTAATTTTATTTTGCCATGGGTGTGTAGACCCATGTGTACTTATTGCATGTCTATTCAGTAAGGACATTAACAAAGAAGAAACCTTTTGAATCTGTTAGAGTCTGAACTAGTTTGAAGAAGTTATGGAAATTTTTAAACACAGAAAGGCGTCCGAAGCAAATCAGGAACGTTTTACAGTTGGACAATATGTTGTGTGAATTGGGCTGTCAAATATTAGGGAGGGGTATGGAACACTGAGGAAATCCTGGGATGGATAAAGAAACTAAGTCATAGGTCAAACGTGTCTCGTCTGGTTTTTGTACTTTTCACCTTGACATCCCAAAGACAAAGTCTGCCATTATTTGTCTTGTGGATATGCCACACCAAGCCGTCAGTTTGGCGTCAACCCTCCCCTCTTAGCACTCTCATGGGCGAGACACTGATAAGCCGATAAGTCCCAAATTTATTTATTTTTTTTTCCCTTAAAAAACTCTACAAGATGGCACTGGTGTATAATGTTTTTGTTGTCATTGTTTTGCAGACCTGTTACAGAGATTGTTGAAGATATCAGGAGTGGTGTTGGGGATCGCTATGGAGCTGAAAAACTCACAGAGCTTTGCAAGCTTTTACCAGACGGTGAAGAGGTAAACACAATCTTATTAAACACACAAATGCAATGGGGACTGTTTTCCTTTCCACACCTGATTCAAGTTGAAGTTAAGTTTTTCAGGGCCAAGTTAGGGACGTAATTATGGACTCAGATCACCATTCAATTCAGGATTGTTCTTTCAGGCATCTCGTCTGAAGAGGTTCACCGGAGAGCGCAGCTGTCTTGGGGAGCCTGACCTTTTCATATTGCTCTTGGTGGAAGTCCCCAGGTACGTCTCATTTTAAACCGGATAACATGTCTAGCAAATCCCCAGGACTCAACATTTGTAATGGTCACGTGCTGCACTTAGTCCTGACGTGCTGTTTAGCTGATGATTGATCAAGAGTGGCTTTTTGTCTCTTCTGTCGCTCATCATTCTTCACTCATTTAGTTTTCACGCTGTCTTTTTTTCACCATTAGTTTTCGGCTGCGTCTGGACACCATGATCCTCCAACAAGAGTTTGACCCTGCTGTGACCTCTTTGTGTGTGGCAGCCAGATGTCTGAGGGAGGCAGCCCGAGGTAATGTAACAGCAGGGAGTGAGCTTCTCTAAAAAAAACATTCAATTTAGTGCCTTTTAGATATTTTCATTTAGTTCTCTTTAGTGACTGTGGATATAGGCAAGTCCTGAAAATATGGTGGAGGGATGACTGATGGTACACGGGTGCTTTTTATAGTGGCTTGGACCTATATCGGACCTGGTTTTGTCTTGCATTAATTCTGGTAATTATCTGATTTAGGTCTAGTTTAGAGAAGTTTAGTCTTTTTAATACATTCCCCAACATATTTTATTTTCAGTTTAGATCTGGTTTAGCCCGGATTTGGACAAAGTTTAGTCCTAGTTTAGGCTAATTCTACTGTAGTTTTGTAAAATGAGATGACTTATAATGAAATATGTAAGGACCACTGCTGTAGGCAAAATGCTAATGTGATCGTTGACGCATAGAAATTCTAGAGCAATTTTCCAATGGATGTCAGCCCACAAACTTTATTCCAATAGTCAGCACTTGAGAGCGATGTTGCAGATTCATTTTTGAGGCGTTGGGATGTCAGTGGCAATATAAACTACTATTATTCTTTACACTTGAGGCGCAGTATTGAATCTCTGTCTCCTCACTTTTGCAGAACTGCTGAGCTGTCCCGAGCTACACTCCATCCTCCGCCTGGTGCTGAAGGCAGGGAACTATATGAATGCTGTGAGTGTTTACTTTAATAGTCCAATGCAAAACTAATTCCGATGTGTACCATTAATTCTGACTATAGCGCCCCACCAGAACATTTTTTATCCCCTAGACTAAATGGAAATCTATTGATTAGGTTTACATAGATATAAATACAGGAAATATATGAGCAAAAAAATTCAGGACACTTTAACAGTATGTGTACCTACTGTAACTCTTTACAATATTTGCAAATAATTTCATGGTTTGCATTTAAATTGTAATAAATTGACATTGTAGCTATAATTTCCAATAGGCTAAGGAATTTACCACATTAAAGTTATTACAAAATGTTGTAATATGTCGTAAAAAAAAAAACTATTCAACAATCCACAATCTGTCCTAAACTGGGAATAAAACCTAATACCCCGTAGACTTCTAATCTAAAAATGTGGGAAGCTCTGCAGTGCTTTATCTAAATAATTCTCCAGACTGTAGATGTGTGTGTGTCTGTGAGGCCTTGTGCATTTTGTATGGTGTTTGTGTTTGTGTGTAGGTGTATTGTGTTTCTCTGACCTTGTGTGTTGCCTCTCAGGGTGGATATGCCGGTAACGCTGCAGGCTTTCGGATTTCATCACTTCTCAAACTGGCAGACACCAAGGCCAACAAGCCTGGCATGAACCTTCTGCATTTTGTTGCAATGGTGAGTCTATGCAAGACAGACCTGCAAAAGTTCAAACCAATCAGGATTGTGACTAAAGATACAGTATCCAGTTAGTGGATAATGGAAAGGCAAAATAATAATAGCTTAGATAACTACCTTGATGACAAAACCTGAACCGTGTAGGTCTACTGGATACATTTTGCCAATAACTGTATATTCTATGATTCAAGGATTTAAAATCTGTTCAGAGTTCAGCCTCTTTACATTCTCTAGACAAACTATGTTTATGTTTTTTCCACATTCACAATGATGTGCTCCCTTTTTAAAACAAAGCTTGATAATCACTTGTGTTGGTCTACACAGGAAGCTGTGAAAAAGGACCAGAGTTTACTGTCTTTTCCCAGCCAACTAGGCCATGTGGGCCCCGCCTCCAGGTCAGTTCCTTCATCACATTCAACAAATGAGCAACAACACAACGCTCAGCCTAATAACATGACTGTATGCCAAGAAACTGTACTTACTGAAAAATAGTGCCAAAAATGTATTTATTTGACAAGTATAAAGTGGCCTCAGAGGTTAACACGGAGAAAGTAAATCGTTGACTTGCTGCATAAGAATGTATCTGATTTCTTTAATTTCTGTCCCCTCCTTTAGGCTGTGTATGGAGTCAATCCTGGAGGACCTCTCTAAGTTGAAAAGCAGAGTGGTGACCCTGAAGGCACATATTCACAGTGAG
The DNA here is from genome assembly GCA_036025475.1 of Philypnodon macrostomus. NCBI lineage: Eukaryota > Metazoa > Chordata > Actinopteri > Gobiiformes > Eleotridae > Philypnodon > Philypnodon macrostomus. The sequence goes on from JAVQKC010168450.1 coordinate 52,137, forward strand.
CCAGAGATTCAGCAGCACACACAACATTTCCTGGAGGTATAAAGAAAATTGGAAGAACTACAAAGAATAAGACATATGGATTCTTTTATATGCTGACATCTATGTAAAATTATGTGTTTGCAGATAGCTGAGGAACGACTTAAGGAGGTGGAGGATGAAGTTGAGGGTATGCGGATGTCCAGTCAGGCACTGGTGGACTTTTTCTGTGAAGATGACAGCACGTTTAAACTAGAGGAGGCCTGCAGGGTCTTTCACTCGTTCTGCCTCCGCTTCCAAAGAGCTGTCCAGGTTAGACACACAGAAGAGTATAGTTTTACACATTGTAATATTGTTTTATGAGATGGATTTCTATATAACATGGTATCTTCTTATCAAATCACAAGTGTCACTATCATTAAAAAATGATTTGCTTGTTTGCAGGAGAATGCAGATCGAGAGCTGAAGGAGCAGAAGCGGTTGGAACGTCAGCGTGAGATCGGGGAGAAGCGTCGCTCCGTTTGTACAGGACTAGACCTGGGCCTGAGTCTGGCCCGAGACCCTCAGACCCAGGAGAACCAGGATGAACTCGAGAAGCTGCTGGCGAAGAACTTGAGCTACACTTGGAGTCGCCGCAGCCTCAGAAGTGCAGAATCTTGCAGAAACTCCCTCTATGTTCAAAATTATACTACTAATCACCAAAACTCTTTCATTGTAAAGCGCTTTCCTGAGCTCGGGAGCAGCCCAACGTCCAATAATTACCACTCCAATGGTTCTTCTGAACATGAGACCACTGCTGCACTTTGTAGCTCCCCAGACACTGACGGCACATGTTCACCTATTGACCAAGAACCTGTGCTTAGTGATTTAAGGACTTCAAACAAGGACTTAATTTCTTCTCTTCAACATGAACATTATACCACAGTTAAGCATCACAGACCTGACGGTATTTCCTATGTATTGACTGGTCATCCCAATGTAAATGAGGCACGCATGGTCAAAAGTGAGATTTCACAGGAGCTTATCCTGCCATTGAAAACTGACCTTGCATCCAAATCTTTTACAAACTCTGCTGCTATATCCCCACCTGAACAAATGGACAGTCAAATGCTGCCAATGGTAAGCAATAATCAGAAACTATCAAATGGCTGTGTTGATAAGTCTCAAAAAGTTCATAAAAATGATGCTAAAAGTGCAGAGTTGCAATACAGGAAATCGAAGATCCAATCAAATATTTGTGATCAATTTAATCCTGAACAATCAGAAGTGCCTGCTGCTACAAAAACTAATGTGCTTCCTGAAATAACCAAACAGACAAACCCCAAAGTTGCCTTTACTCCCGTGCAAGAGAACTCGATGCCTTCAAGTTTACCAGAGTTCACCCAAACCCAACCTGAAGAATATGCTAGCTTGCCCTGTCAAGAGCCAGAGATTGCTAAACCATACTCCAGAGTGGGTGAGATGCTGGAGTGCCATACGCTGGTGAAAGGGCTGCGATCCTATGATGCCTTATCACCACCGACCTCCCCACTCCCACGGCCCGCCCCGAGTCTATGCTCCAAATGGAGGAAAGAGAGAGAAATGGATGGGGCATCTATGGGACCCTCAAAAGAAGAGGCCAGGACTGTGAAGATTCCTGTACGTAGCGGGATAGGTGCAAAAAGAGGACTTGTGTCACGCCCAAGTATTTCTAATGGCACTGGTATTCCAAGTGTACACTCCAAAACGGAAACTATCGGACCAACCACCCCTACAAACTTGCCCAACCCTAACCGTCCAGCTCGCAGCCTGTCAATGCGATCATCTCCCACTGGTCGACCTGTTGCTCCTATAGTACAAGTTAAAAGAAACAACAGCACTCGCGAGAAGTCACAAAGCGCCAGAATTGAACCAGCAACCCCCGTAAAGCCCACAATGATCCGTAGAGCGTCAGACCAGTCAGAGAAACTCCCAAATTGTAACCAACCATCTTTCATCCGAGGTTCTCCGCTGCGAGTTACAAAAAGACTTGCCCCAAATACTGAAGCTCAGGTCCCCTCTCAAAGTCACGTAACCCATAGCCCCACCTCCACTACCGCTAAGACCATCCGGACAGCGGTCATATCTGCGGCTCGAAGTAAAACCGCCAAGACGACAACAGCGGCCAATAACCCAATGGCTAGTTCGAAAATCCCAACTCCTGCACGTATTTCCAATCCCAAAATAGCTCGCCCCACAGCCGCACCACCACAATGGAGATGATTGGTAGTAAATCAGTGCCTGTATTTGTTATACGGTTTATAATGTATGTCTTAGATGAAAAAAAGACCTGGGTAAATTAATTGAATCTATTCTACCTCTTGTTTGATTGTGTCCTCTGCAGGCATGGGACAGTTCTATTCACATACTACAAAATGTGTTTTGCAATAGCTGGGGCATATTTTATTTTCTGAATTTCAAATACAAAAAATTAATTGTTTTTTAAAAAATGGTTTAAATGAATTGATTTTTGTGACAGTCTGAACTTGGTACAAAATTAAACTGTTGTCCCCTCTTGTTTTGGGAGGAGGGGCTATATGCACTTTAAACACGGTCCAAGACAGTAGCTGTATTTGTTCTGTTTAATTTTATATAAAGATTGTTTAATTATTGATGTTCACTGTTTTAATGTTTATTTGTAAATAAAGTGGAACAAAAACACATTTTCAACCTATTGGCTAATTTAGTTCATACATCCTACTGTCTTTTTTTTTCTTATAGCGTCATCGCTTGTCACTCATCCCATTTCAGTCCGTGGCTGTTGTCATGGAGATACCACAGACGTCCCAGGGAATCTCTTGGCAAAATACTGGGGTGCAGGGGTTGGGATGGGAGGGTGCCTTTGGTTGTAGAGGTCCCAGTGGGAATTTTCTTTTTATAGGCTGCGGTGACGCCAAAAGCCTCTTGGGAAAGGCAATAAACTGGTGCCTCTTTGTTTTCTTGAGTGTCCAGTTGTCGGTCAGCACTGGCCCCTTAACCTGTCCCAGTAAAAGAGGTGACACTGTCAACGGATCTCCAATGGTGTAGGATGTAAAGGTTTTTAAGTGATTTCCATTTGTTCCTTCCTCCATATGTTCATGTGTTGATCCTGAAGTCCTGACTTGAATAATACATATGTGATATATGGGCTGCAGGACAAGTGACTAGAAAGGATGTCTCAATAGGAAGACCAGACACATTTATGGCCTGTATCAATAGGGTAGTCTGTGCATACACTGTGACACACTAAACATTTATTGGTGAGAATGAAGCATGTCTAAAGGGAAGAGATAAAAGCTGGATAATGTTTGCTACCACAGTCTCTTAAATGTTAACAGACTGATGGAGACAAAGTAGAAACTGCTCACAATGTTCAACGAGTGGTCCTAGTTTGAAATGTCAGCTGACCACCACAGTTGCATCTCACTCAGTTGGGCTTCAAATGAAACCGTACAATAATCTGATATTCTCTGAGTTCTTTCGGTGTGATGTATGTCTACAAAATATATTTTGAACAATGTAGGCTTATGTAAAATGCATCTTGCTTATTTGAGATAATTTGAGTTAATTTCTTAAATGTGGTTATTGTAGTTATCTTAACACTCACTGAGAAGATTGAAACAACATTGATTTTGTTATTGTATATTTATGCATCAACTTAAGAAAAAAAGAAAGACAATTTATTAACTAAGCGTATCAGCGTCATCTAGTGTCGTGCAAAAGAGCTTCGCTTTCAAGTTAAAACTACAGCTCCCAGCATGCCGTAGACACGTCTTTTACGTAATGGACAGTTCCCCGGATGCGGTTGTGATTGACTAAACCAGGCAAAAGGAGATCGAAATCCGAGTGGCGGTAAGTCACAAAGTTCTTCAAATTACAGTGTTTTAGACACATCTGTCAACGAGACGTATTTAAGAATATTAGAAATATATTGTAAAACACATGGACATTGATTCTATGCACCATAACATCATGTTTTGACAGATTATTGGGAAAAGATCTATCAGCTTGTTGATAAAGTGGCTACCTGGTTAGCAACGAAATACGCTAGTTCCTTAGCCCAGCGCTAGCATTTGGGGAACGCCTAGTAACATAAGTGTTTAGTACGAGGTATTACATAGCATTTGGTTTGTTCCTACGTGTATTTCGGTTTCTGTTTCAAATACAAGGAAGTCAGTTTATGTTTCAATATGGTAGGTCATCTGTGAACAAACTTTAAACGTAAACCATGTTAGGAAAGTACGTCGAGTTGCTAACATTAGCAGCTTGTTGGTAGCCCGTTAGCTCACTGGGTGGAAAGCTGAGAACAGTTCATTTTCAGCTTTGTAGATTCACACCCACAGTTTGTTTCAGTTTAGTCATGCAGCGCGTGCGTCTGCCCCAGTTTACAGACAGACTATATGGCCTAAATTGATAAGGACAACTTCCCTCACTCCGTGTGTTACATATTTAGTGTGAAATAAATATGTCTAAAATATAATTTTCTTACTTGCATTTATTGTCATATGTAAAATGTAATCAGAATAAATAACATCTAAATGGGTATTTAAAGGCTTGTTAATGTTTAGCTTTCTTACTATTTTTCAAACATACTGATTATGATCTTTCACTGATCTTTGTGTTGTCAGGTGCTCCAGCCCCAGTGGTTGTAGGCAGGATGCAGTCCATAAAGTGTGTAGTGGTGGGTGATGGGGCAGTGGGTAAAACCTGCCTACTTATCTCTTACACCACAAATGCCTTCCCAGAAGAGTACATTCCTACAGTATTTGATAACTACAGTGCCCAGATGAGTGTGGATGGCCGTACAGTAAGCCTTAACCTGTGGGACACAGCAGGACAAGAGGAGTATGACCGTCTACGCACCCTGTCTTATCCCCAGACCAATGTCTTCATTATCTGCTTTTCCATCGGCAGCCCCTCGTCCCACGCCAACGTTAGGCACAAGTGGCACCCTGAGGTGTCCCACCACTGTCCCAATGTGCCTATTCTTCTTGTAGGCACAAAGAGAGATCTGCGGGGTGATGCTGAAACAGTGAAGAAGCTGAAAGAGCAGGGTCTGGCTCCCACCACTCAGCAGCAGGGCAACTCTCTAGCCAAGCAGATCGGTGCAGTTAAATACATGGAGTGTTCAGCTCTAATGCAGGAAGGTGTTCGGGAGGTGTTTGCTGAAGCTGTAAGAGCAGTGTTGTATCCCGACAACAGAAAAAAGAACGGCAAGAAGTGTGTGCTTTTGTAGTGGACGTCTTCCTGACCTGGACTGAGGAGGGGGATGATGGAGACCCCACAGGTGACGAGGCATGCGGATACCCCACAGGTGACGAGGCATTCTGACAAACAAAGGCAGTCATCGAGCACTCGGCAGCGGACTCCGTTTTCAGCTTTTCGGTCACTCCTCTCAATTCATCTCCGGGAGGACTCGACTCCTTTGCCGTCATCACCAAAGTGACTTTTCCAAAGCGGGGCAAGAGACCGGATCTCCTCTATTTTTTCTTACATTTTAACTTTTGATATGTACACCTTCCAAAATTTACACCTGTTTCTAGATTTATAGCTTCTCTGCTTTGCCTTATAATTGCTGATTGTGGTTGTCACAAGCCATATTTATATCTAAACCAACCAAGCACGCAAGCTACCCTGTCTGACTGGAGAGAAGAGATCTGCCTTAGTTTGGGTGGAGAAATAATTACTACCTCATACTCTCACCTAGGTTGCATCTCAAAACAAACTTCCATTGTCACAACTCGCCCCTTTTTAACATGAATAAACAGTAAGCAGCGGATGAACACGATTTTCATTTCAAGCAAGTTTGGGTCCAGACATGATGCCATGGCTCTTGAGCAAATGCCTATTTCCCCTTAGCCTTTATCCACAAGATTAGAGGTTCAACTCCGGGGCCAAGTGCTCAGTGTAGCATGAGAGAGGGTGGCTGCTGCTGCGCTTCTCTCCCAATACCACGCACCAGAGAGCGACAAGGCCTTTAGAGATAAGCGGGCCCATTAAAATCAACCAACCATGTGCCCTTTGAGTAATAGCAAAGCAGGTGTCATTAGGCCTCTGTCAAATTAAGCCCCACTTTGCTTCTGATTTCTCAAAATGAAAGTCAGTTTGTAGTACAGCTTTTTCTTACTCAAACTGACCGTCTGTGAAAATAAAATCATGCCGAAGAAATCGTTTGATTGGTTGGATTCATAAAGACTGTAGTTTAACGAACTTTACTGTAAATGTCATTCTTTCCTGTATTAACCTGAAATATGGTTAAGGCCAAAGTTGAATATATTTTTTGTAATAGCCTGTGTTTATTTTCTCAGTAAGATATGTTTGTTATAGTTAACACTCAACCACCACTCAATAATGTTCCCTTATTGTAATGAGTTTATTGCTTTACATAAAAAGGTCAGCAGACTTCGACCACTGCATTATCTCTTATACAGCATTACTATTAACTGGCTTGTGCAAGGCTGTTTGTTGAATATCATTTTGTCATAGATGAAGCACATAACAATTGCTGCCTCGTAAAAAAGTGTCGCAGCAGTTCTTTCGACTTTGAAGAGAGCCTTAGTCCAGTGCCTTAGTCAAACCAAAGACCACATCAGTGCCCCTTTTTGTCAACCCCACAGTGCCGTGTGACCTTAAATGCACATCACACAAGTTAAGGGCTATTTCTGAAATTATGCACAATATATTCAGTTTTTTCCGGTAATCAGTAAACACTTGGCCAGCTAAAGTGCTAAAGTTGCAGCAATGTAGGATCATACATGGGTGTTTTTATGGATTTTATAACTTTTTTTTTTTTTTTTAAACAATGACTGGTTGATTATTTTTTTCTTATAGTAACCAGTGTAATTACTATTATTTCCATGTATTATTTGAGCAGGTGAATTGTTAAAGTTACATTGTGGCCTGTGTAAAGTCTATAAAGAACAATTTGAAGGGCAACAAAAGCAATGTTTTTCTTTTACAGTGCGAGTGGTTGAGATCTGTGTAGATGTGTGAAAACATTTGAAGATAGTTTTGTAGAGGGTTGAATGTAAGTGCACAAATGTCAAACTGTCATAAACTGTGGTAAGCTCGACTCTTCTGTCATGTCCTGTTTTCACTCGGTTATCGTGACGCTGTTGAAGTGGAACAGACACCTGTGTCCCTGAGCTGTATGCTACGTGAGCGTGGTACTACGCTTTTACACTGGGAACTTGATTTGTAGAATCTGTAATTGTTTTATATATAACAAAACATATTTGTATAAATGAACTAACAGTGAGATGATTTTAAATTATGCCAAATAAAATGGTGGTTAAAACCAAACACCCTTTTATGTCTCATTTGGCGGTTCTCAAAATGTGGTACGGGGACCACCGACGTCTTGCAGTTTTTAATTTTTTATTCAGTTAAAATCTAAAGATTTCATTTTATATCCTGTTTTAGTCTGGAGCTTGAATTTGGAGTCTTAGTCCTTATTTAGTTATACATTTTTCTGCATGAATTCCTATTCTATTCCTATCTTTGGACCTGGGTGAGTCCTGGTTTAGGTCCCACTTTGCTAGATCATACATGAATTAATATGTCTTTTCTAGCTATGTCGTTTCAATGACTCATAATATACAATGGTTTCAGGAAGCAGAGTCACATGTTGATGCGTAGCTTCTTGTATTTTGCGCTCAGGAACCCACAATTTTGTTTCTGTATCATAAATAGTAACGTTTACAACTTCTCACATCTCACCACTAGATGGACTCAGAGATTCTAACATGCAGTATTGTAGACCCCCCCCATTGCATTTGGAGTTAATGGCCTATACCCATCTGGTGTTCAGCTATCATTCAACACACGCACAAGTTCAATCATTGGGAGGGACCTAAAAACTCAGCCTGCTGTTTACTCTGAAAAATTCCCTTGACCTTTTATGGGTGGTGGGTGGTGACAAATGACAGATGTGTTGAACTCCACCACAGGCCCATTAAAACATCACTGCTGCAGCATTAAGACCACTTTTCCTCCTCTGGGGTCTGTCTCAAATTGTTTTACTGCCAAGGCAATTGTGAATGTATGTTTACAGCTTGTAAAACTCTTGTAGCTGACTGTCTTAATAGCATAATTTACAATCTTGGCCAAGAATGAGCAGGGAGGCTGAAGCAAAGCAGCGTTTCCAAGTGTGAAGGCCAGATAGGAGGAATATGAGTGAGCATCTTGACTTACTGTATATTGCTAACTATGATAACTGGTGGTGTATGGGTTGAAGTGATGCATTTAGTGTGGCTACAAATGGTCTAAAAATGTCAACACCAGAAGAAATGCAAATTCAATGTAGAAAATCCGTTGTCTAGGTCTATATCTTCTTCTATATCTTTTTTATATAGCACTTTTCAAAGCACCCAAAGAAGTGAGTAAGCAACCTCTGTGGTGGCAAGAGCTGCCCTGAGACGTGGCAACTGGAAACCATAGCAAGCCACTGGTCCCCCAAACACACTACCACAATCCGACCAACACATTCATACTACACACATATTGTCATTCTCTCACACATGTCTTGCCCAAGGACACAATGGCAGGTGAGGAATAGGTCAGTGCTTTAGTGGCTATCTGTGCTCTCTTACAGCTTCAGTTGAAACCAGACAAATCATTAGCGTTCGACTTTACATTCCTGATTTTATCTGACAATTACTCACAACGATTCAATACAGAACAATAATGAAAGGTAAAAGAGTGACTAATCTGATTAAATAGGCCATATCTAATTCAATCTCCCACGTGTATCTGTTTAGATAGCTAACTAAAGTTTATAGTAAAGACGCTTTACGCTTTTAGATGCTTTGTGGTCACACTGCCATCCTCCATGCCTTTGAGGATGACACCATTTTGACAGAAACGTATAACTATTCTGGGGATAAACAGAGTCGCATCTATCCAGTCAGTGAGTCATTGCTGCAGCTTTCTAATGGAACCTTGATCTCCGCCGTCTATCACGCCTCAACGTCGTTTTGTTGCTACCTCTTCACTTTCTGTTTGATGATGTTCTGGTTGTTGGTAGAAAGAGTGTGCCGGTTCCTATAGCACTATTCAAGTCAAAGCACTGGGGAGATCCTGCTTGAAAAATATAGAGAAATATAGCCTTGATCTAATAGATGGCCTGTAGCTATACCTAGACTGAGAAAGCTGTGGTTCTGCATTCAAATCATAGTGATCTGGTGAAAAAAGACAGAAAATGGAAAATTGCAAACAAACACAAAGGGAATGAATGTTGCATCAAAATAGGGCTGGTGAGCGCAGGGCAGCCAAGTGTATGCCAGTGAAAATGAATGAAAACAAAAAACAATTACTTGGTGTAAAGAAGTCGTAATTGTGAAATTGGCTCTGACTAGTCATTCATAAAAAGTTTAGGGAGAAACTGTGTTGAGTGGGTAAATAGTTTTGTTTAGAGTGCATGTTGGCAGAGAGATTAAGTGCTTAGGAATTCTTGGTTCGAGCTTTCCACTGGCCAACAATAGCCTTTCTGTTTGTTGTTAGCATTTATTTTATCTTATGTCATACTGTATATAGGTAGTAGTAGAGCCGCGGCGGTGGTGCAGTGGGTAGACGCTCGCCCTTCAACCGGAGGGTCGGTGGTTCGAGTCCCCGCCCGTGCACACGCTGTCAGGCCCTCCCGTGGACCCACCACCCCCGGAGGTACCATAAAGGTGCAATGTGGATCGGGCGGTGGTCGAAGGGGGGGAGTTCCCTGCTTAGACTGCTGCCTCCGCGACCCGGTTTCGGACAAGCGGAAGAAAATGAATGGATGGATGGATGGTATATACTGTAGGTAGTATGGTTAATCTAAATAGCCCACAGTGAGTGAGTTGTATCTAAAGAATGACCAGTGCTATAAAGTGACTAAATGCAGTATGTGCCCAAACCCTGCGCACCAGTGTAAGCAATAAATGAATATGAAGAAGTAGAAGCAGTTGGAGAGCACAGACCTCCACTAAGGCATTGTTCCTATTAAATTTGGTGCCCAGACATTGAAAAAAGTTCTAGTTCCTGGGTAAATGATTTTTCCATTGACCACAATGGTTCAAAAACATGTTTGCTGGTTATTATGGATATTGAAAAATGTGTGGCCCAAAACTGACCCATTTGGAAATCTCACAAAAACGAAAAATTTGAGCTAAAAGTGACAATACATACAATTCCAGGTGGTACCAATAATAATTTATGTTTTATTTTCTTCTTTTATGTTGTTGAGATATTAACAGCTCAATAAAGTTAAAATGTCACAACAGCTCAATAAAGTCCAAGCCACATTTGGCAGTAGGGATGCCGGTTTTCTCGGAGGTAGCAAATCATTGTTGGCAGATCCCAAAGCATCCCTCTCTCCTTCTTCTGAGTGTGTCCCAAAAAACAAATTAAATGAACTGATTGCGACCACTATTGTTTTGCAGTCTTCTCTCTCCCTCTCCACATGATGCAGTTCACCTACTGTCACTCACTATCACCTGTCCTGATGGAGCCAGGGAGCTCAGAGAGGCCAGGTGGCACTGTCCCCCTGTCAGGCACACTCACAACACCGCAGAGCTCCAAGGAAGAGATGGGGAATAAGACTTTGGTGGGAAGTAACAAGATACATTCACTCAGTTACATTTACTTAAAATTTTACTTTACTATTTGACTTCTTCTTCTTCAGTAATATTTTTTTATAGCTAGAAAACAACCTATACTTTCTCTACCTGTCTCTGTATGGTAAGCTTTATGTTGCAAAAATGTGAGCTGTGCGTATTATTGTATGTCATTTTGAAAAGATGTAATTTCATTCTAGTATTTTATTAGCTGATTAAAGTTTAAAAACCAGAGGGATTGCTGAAGACACACAAAAGGAATCAGACAACCAAGTGGTTAATGAGAAGTTTCTTACCTCTATAGTTGTCTCAGACAGATGTGGTTAGATGTGAGTGAATTGAATCGATAAGCTGGGTTTGCAACTTCTGAATTCAATCATATGGAACGTGCTGCGGACCATGAAAACAGAGATCCCTTCACCCTTGGCCAATTACAAGCTATAACTCTGATGTTTAGCTTTGGAGCTGTCAGATTTCTCAATATGACATGACAGCACAGCCCGGGCCAAACTGTTCAATTGAAACAAGGGTTATATTTCTACCATTTTCTCACTGGAGCTTTCTTCTTTGTTTTGCTTTGCTGTTCATCACTGTCAGCTATATGTCAAGGGAGAGAGCAGAACCTTTCACACTAACGTCAATTTAAAAGGTTATTTGCTCGTTTTGACTGTCTGACACAAAGCTCTAGGTACAAAATATTGACAACTTTTTCTCCTAAAGCAGGTATTGCAAGATAGAGCCAGAACCAGCTTAAAGGAACACATTATTAGTTCACTAACAGGTGCCATGATGAAAAATTAATCTGTGTTATTCACTTCAGCTGTTCACATCAACTTCAGCTGTCTTTAACTGTCTATAATAGTGACTTAGTGATATAACATTTAGCCCAGAAAAAGGTGTTAAAAGGTCAGTTTGAACTGGGTGACCCAAAGCAAAAACCAGTGACAGCTTCTTCTCAAAAGAGATAAATCAGATGTTGGAAGATTACAAGGAATCAGAAATTGAACTTGCAGAATATTGGATATGCTCTAGTAACATCACAATTTGGCCATGGTCAAAATAACATATGGACTTATTGCATCCCATCCACTAACAGGTACCATGAGGAAAATATTATCTGTGTTACTTCTCTTCACCTGTCCATAGTCATAATCATATGCCCGATGCTTGGTAATGTTATGACTCAATGATAAAGCATTTACTTCTGAACTAAATTAAAAATACTATTTGACACAAAGCTCGGGCCCAAAACATTGACAACTTCTCCTAAGGTGGGAATCCATGCAGGTAGACATCCTAGACTGGAGCTGCCATAACTACTATATAACAAGTACAAACATCATTACAAGGCTGGTCGTCTTAAGATGGTGGCCCTTAAAGTGTGTTGGAAACAGAACATCCTGTGCAGCTGCTGCCTTCTTGGTTATTGCTTCCCAATAGTGCTGTGCACGCTTTGATCTCGTCTTTGAGGAACAGATTTAAACACTCACATGGAATAAGATTCTATGGTTGAGACCAAGTAAAAAATGTGTGGAAAAGATTGAGGAAGAAGCTTCTTTCTCTGCAGTCACTTTATTAGGTAGACCCTGTACCTAATGAAGTGCTCCCTCTTCTTTTGCTGTGCATTTAGATTGAACAGATTTTCCCAACAAAACTGCTACTCACTTCACTCTTAAATAGATCATTTTATAAAATACACAAAGATCTAACTTGATCTAACAGATGGCCTGTATCGATACCTTAATCTTAAATCTTACCCATTCTTCAGCAGGTTTGTCTTGACACGTGTGCGTACCTAAACCCACTGACCCAGGTAATAAATTGGTTTGTATATTACCATTTGTATTACCATTTGGTTCAGTTATAAGTGTCATGCTTTTGTTGTACCTCACACAGTTCTTGTACTTTAAAGTGTCATAATCTAAAAAGGCAATCATCTGAAAACTCTGAGCTAATCCAATTCTCCTTAGTCCCATTTCAGGAGAAGGGATTGGCTTCTCAAAGTATGTTTGTGTTCTAATGTTTATGGATTACTGCAAGGTCAACCCAAGCTTTTGAGCCTCTTGTGACGAGAGAACATACTGGTGCTCATGAAATATAAACTAGGAAAAAACTGCTAAAATATGTTACGCAATACTCAAAGGTTAGTGATTCAGGTTGCGGATTTGTAGCCAATGAAGATGAGTTCAGATGAAAGAAAAAATACAGCTTTCCCATGGGTAGCAGCATCTCTCGGTGTAAGCAAGGGGAAGTTTCATGGTGCATTTTTGTGTCTTCATTCCTTTGTTTTGGAGATCCACAGAGAAATGTGCATTTACTGCCGGCTCTATTCATTGTGTTTGTCCTGATTTCAGCGGAAACCCATAGGAAAAGGTGGGAGGATAATTTTATCTTTGTGATTTATATTTATAAAGTTTTAGTAAATGCAATTGGAAGAAGACAATGCACTCACTGGCCAATTTATTAGGCAGACCCAATACAGTGTCATCCAATGTGGTTTTCTTCTGCCCCTGCAGCCCACCTGCTTCCTGTTTTGTCATCAGAGATCTGCAGACATTGATGAGTGGTTATGTAAGCTAATGTTGCCTTTCAGTGATCACAACCAGTTTCTGATTTCGGCTATCAACAAGGCTATTTTGCCCACAGAACTGCCACTCACTGGATATATATATTCTAATCATTCTCTGTGAACCCTAGATTGTATGTGATCCTCACTTTCTAAATCTTTCAACTTGGCAACAACAGCCACACCATGTTCAAATGTTCATTGCATTTCTTCACTATTCTAATGCTTGATAGTACAATGTGACTGGCATTTACCAGCAGGGGTCTGCGTAAGGCACGCAGCATCAGTAAGGACCCTACTCATCCAGCACAAGGACTGTTTCGTCTGCTACCCTCTGGAGTCTGCCACTAAAAGACTCAGAGACAGTTACTACCCCCAAGCTGTCAGACTACTGAACTCTCAATAATGCTCCCAATAATACTGAACTCTCAATAATACTGCACTAAATCACTTTACATAATATGTTTACT